>JAJAVP010000059.1:716273-775205 GCA_020740425.3 Heterorhabditis indica
GGGAATGTGGTACGGTTGGCGAAGTGGTCGAGGTGTTGCCTATGGTTCGGCAAGTGATGGCTCGGATCAGTTCATTATTTCGTACCTATACTAGTGTCACTGTTAATTTAAAAAGCTTGTAAATGGAAATCCTGCGTTAATTACCAAGCAGCAAAATCTGACTCGGTAAAGAAGTCCACCCCAATAGGCATAACTAAATTATATAATGATAGCTTTAGTAGTACCGACTATTAGTTTCTCTCTAGCTATAGAGGGGAAATAGATGTCTTTTATGTAGAACTCTCCTATACCCCTTGGGGTAAATCTTTGATGGCTTATTTTACGCTGGCACCCATACTCCATGCTTTATTACTTGACTAGGCTCGGTAGTGAACGGCTTGGTATCCGTTGTGGAGCTGGTGAAGCGGTTGGCATGGTGTAAGGGGGACATTCTGTATGTGTACATAGGCCAGACAAAACTCAGTGTCAAATAGAGAGTTCGCGACTATTTTTTAATTCTTCCCCTTCTAATTTTTGGAAATCACCGTGTAGCCTAATCCTACAACTCCATGGATCCGCATACCTCCTATATAGTAGATATTTGAAAGCAGAACAAAAGTGCAAAATGTACTATCAGCTTGAAAGGCACTATAGATACGGTTATATGTAGAGTCCTATACAATCATTTCATAGTGATTTTTCCCTTGTAAACCTTCATAAAACTAGAAACCGCATATGTTTAAAGAAGAATTGGGGTTAAACTTCATAGTAACCAACTTTGACTTTCACACTCGTGCACCCTACAATCAGTATAATATGCAACGTGAAATCCACAAGAAAGCTACCAATTAACAACATGTGTTTACACTATCCCAGTCCATTTATATTCCTATACCAAATTTTTCTGGCCCGCTCTTTGCCACTATTTATGACCTTCACACTGCGACCTTGCCCAGCTTATCACTGCGCTCAAACGTCGGTCAAAGCAATGCAAGTTAAAGGAATCGATACGCCCTAGAACACCAAGCCCATGTAAATAGGCACGGTATATTGATACAGTACTAATTTCAATATATTTATATCTCTGAGCATGCGGCATCTCTGCCGGGTATTTAATCAAACAATCGCTTATCAGTGAATACAAATAGATCAAACGACAATTACACAAAGACAATAAATACAACGCAAGTACAAAACAAACAAAATGAACACAATATTTATATATACCTGTGTAGAATAAAGAGGAAAGAAATCGGCATCATGCCGAAAAAACATAACCGGGAAGAACCGTAGACTCAATAACGACAACTCTACAAAACTAATATCTACAGTGAGGGTGATAAACTATTCCCTCTCCAGACAATCTACGGTTAAAACATCGGATCGTATGAATGGGACGCGCACATAAAATGACCCGAACCCTGCAAACAAATTATGCGGCGCGTTCCTCCGGAGTGAGAACCACGAAGAGGTAGGAAGCCTGGCGAGATGTAATAGATTCAAACAGCTGTGGTGAATAGAAGCTGAGGTAGCTGGAAGGGAAGTCGCCCGGAGGAAATACATGCACTAGGCAACCCGCTGTTGATGACTGAAAGTAATTACTAAGTGAGCAGCATGAGTTTGACCTAGAAGAAAATGTGTTAGGTGCATACTTTAGCTGGGATATTTGCAATACCAGCAGCACCCTTCTGTGTGAAGTAATCAATAAATGCTGTTTGAAAAGTAGCCGAATTGGATAGAATCTCGTCTCTAGAGAGGCCACATGGTAGGCAGATCATGCACGCAAATTGAGTCATATCTGCCATCTTGTTCACCACACCTGAAAATATTCGATAAAGCCTGCTTAAGGTGATGGTACAAAAATTTTTTTTGTCGTACTATACATTAAAGTAGCATATCCATTTTTAAACAATTCCCATCCACACAAATTAATCAATAGTAAAGATTCAAGAAACAGCACAATCCTAACTTAATATCTCGTCCATTGATGTAATGGGTCACCCAAGTAGTCAACAATCGCGCCTCGATAACGAAAAGAGTATGAAAAAAAAACTAGTTTTTAGAACTTAATCGATCTCAAAGGCCCATTTACGTACACTATATTTTTAAATGTGTAAGCGAATATAGCCCCACATATATCCATAAGAGAATTACATACATTACACGGATTTATGACTTTCAAATAAATCTGTATTCTTATATCCATTCCCTTTATTAATAGAATGCATCTTGTTTTAAACCATCAAATACTAAATAAACTATGGCTTCTATCAATAAAAACCATGCGTTTCGATAGCCAGGCGGCCCAATCGATCGTCGCGTCGTGTTGCTCCCGCATAGCATCCAGTTCGATCCCTTCCCAGCAAAAACGAGAGTAGGCAGGGTAGAAAAATATGAGCAAGCAGCCTCGCCTAGCACCCCCGTTCGTTTAATAATTACTAATGGGACACGAGCGCGTTCTGCAGCGGGATAAGACGACGTACGTAAAAACAGCATGATTCACACTATCAGCAGGAAAAGAGAGATGAGAAATAAGTGAAAATAAAACAAACACTTACTCTGAACCTGTGTGTTGTCCAGCCTCATACGTTGTTCAATCTTTATAGTGACAGCGTTTTTGGCTTCAACGTTCGAATCACCAAGACACTTTATGAGCATCTCTGTCGAACCCGTAACTAGATGCATCTGCACAGCTGTTTCCCAATGTTTCATTGACAGAGCACCTTGCCAGACCACAGGGAAACGCTTAAAATAAAAGAAAATAAAGAGTATGTTGAAAACTACTACATGAACCCATTTCTGAAAATCACTATCTTATATAGGAAATGAGGTCTACATAATTAATGTTTATAACAATCACTAAGTATGCCTTCATATCCCCTCTATACGTACTTTAATGTGAGTTCACCAGAACGCCTGGTCACATGATCGCGCTGCGACTTTGACATACACATACGCAAAACAAGCAGAAACGAGGCACCACGGTCAATGAAGAAAACTGGGTGAGTGCCACTTACGACCGCATACACTTTACAGCGGACAAGCACGAAGGGACTACGCCACTGTGAATGCAGAGAAAAAGGAAAGCTATTATTTTAAGGTACAGAGTAATAATCAACAAGAAATAGAGATCGCAAGCAAAAATGCCAACCTTCAACTGTTCATCTCTGGTTAGTACTAATTCTTGATCTATTGAGGATGAATCCTCAACGCGATGAGCCAAAGCTAAATCTCTCAGTTGAATCACGATTTCTTGAGATAGAGGAGCTAGATCAGCTTCCGACTTAGGAGAGCTATCTGGGGGTGAAACAGAGGTTGTCCAGTTTAGGTACTCATTTCTTCCAGTAAAAATTTGTGGAGATCCAATTCCATTAGTCCTTGGAGGCTCAACGAGTAGCGAACGACTGCTCACCTTCCGAAAAGCAGATCCAACAGAAACTATTACATTTTCATCGCGTATGGAGCGAGTAGAGATGATATCGAGAATCTCATCAATAGACATTTTTCTCTCAATTGGTGACATGGAACCACTCATATCCTTACTGTTTTCATCAGTTCCCATTGACGGTGAAGTTTCCATTATCTCTGGTTTCAAGTCATCTTCAAATATATTGTAAATTTCCTCGTTCAAAATTTTATTCAAGCAACGTTCCATATCATCCTTTGATACAGGAACCTGAGCCGTCTTCCTCTCAGATTGTTTAATCTGAAAGGCTCGAGAATCCGAGTAGACACGCTTCCTCATTTCCTCGTCACTAATATCAGCTGGAAGAGACCTTTTACGTTCATTTTGTCCATTATCTAGTGATCTCTTTAATGACATGTGTAATGCGGCCAGATGAGGTGATGGTATACCAGCTGATTGTCGAGCCATTGCAGCTGCAGCATATTGCTGAATTAACATAGCCTGCTGTAAACTAGCGACTGATGTAGACGACTCTTGCTGTTGAGCGTTTATCATAGAGAGAATCTCTGTAGGATTTGGAGGGGGCCGATCAGCTTGATTTAACAAAGAGTTCATTCCCAACATCATCTTAGCAGCATTTGCTAAAATAGGATTTGGAGCAAGCTGAGACAACGTAGCTTGCTGTTGATTCATAGCTAGTAAACTATTGACTGCAATCGCACTAGCTAAATTCAAAATATTCATAGTTTGGTCGGAATTTGTGCCTTGGACGCTAGCGCCGGCAATAGCAGCCGCGGCGGCTTGAACCTGAGCAAGCTGGCTATCGGCGAGAGTACCTAGTGGGTTACCAGGGGATGGATTCATAGGAATAGAAGATTCACAGCTGACAGGGATTCGCTGGGGCTCGGTTGACTTTCGCGCACGCTTCACATTGATCTCTGTTCGCGACGGCGATCCGTTAGAGCTCATCGAAGAAAAAACGATAGAAGATAAAATTATTGAATTAAAACAATACAGGAATATATAAGAGATCGATAGTCACAGATTGGCAGTCAAATAACCGGTTGAATAGAGGTAGAAAAGAAATAATGGGTTTGAATAAGCTCCTAGATCACGATTTGTACAGTACAGTACCCGAAGGTTGGTCGCAATACAGGACAACAAGGTAGTTCAGATGAGGTAGTTAGGAGGGCACGGAAGTAGGTGTCGCCTCACTTGAGACGGATCATCGCATTCGTGCAACCAGTCGAATGAGATCGAGCGTTACACCGATTGCACGTTGCACCACTGCACAGCGTTCCTTCCAGCGGACAAATAATTCACGATAGTACGAGACACAGAGAGCTCTGCGTCACTACCCAGCGAAAAACGTCGAAAAAGCAACTGGACGAAACGAGAGGGTCCAGATGACAGCTGACTAGATAGTCGACGAGAGAGTATGGCTATGACAAAGAGCGCAGGCAACACGCTGGTGCGAATTAGATATAACACGGGCGCACGGACTCCGCGTGGAGAGCCGGCCTTGGCGGCTGGCACTTACTATGCCCTGAAAGCACGAAAGCGATGCGGCGCGGCTGCGGTGCGGCAAAGAGACACTGTGTATGGTTAAGAGAGTGCTAATCAACGAGTAGGGAGGAACGGCGTTCGTCGTGCCAGGCTGCACCGGCCTATGGACTAAAAGTTGCATCCAAGTTCCTCCCCGTAAACAAGAAATAAATGGTGGAGCATGAAAACTAACCTTGGTCATTTCAGGATCTGCTCTAGGTAGTGGTTGTACAACTGGTGCTATAGCTGGTGATGATGAAGCAGTTTGAGGAGCAACAACTTGAATAACAGGACGATCCTCAGATGCTCGAGGTTGAGGTGGTACTGCTGCACTCTTACGCTCCATTACTGGAGCTGTAGAAGATGAGGCTGAAGATGTTTGCGATATGGCAGGAGATCCCTGAATAAATATAAACGTTCATTGCAAGTATTTTCCAGAAAAAATAAGGCTATATACATATAATAAAGTCATACGAAATGCGAAACCTTTAAAATAGTCTTGCTAGCTACAACAGAAGTATCTGTGCACCTGCTGATAACAAAAAAAACTATGTGCTTGGGCTAGAATCACACCTGGGATGCGCCTTGTTGTTGTTGCTGTTGGGTCAAGTGGAAGGCTTGTCTCATTTGAGCATATATAGCCTGTTGGTGTTGCTGTAGAACCGCTGCTTGCTCTCTTTCTCGAAGAGCCCTCATCTGGGTTTCTTTTATCAACAGCCTTTCTCTCTCTTGAAGTTGATGCTGTGGCTGTGGTGACGAAGCAGCCACTGAGGAATCCTGATGTGTCTAAATTACAGTACAATTCAGTTATTTATTGATAACAAAAATATAAAATGGGTAAAAGAATACTTTGTACTGTTGTTGTTGTTGCTGCTGCTGACGTTGAAAATCTATCAATTGCTGTGTTTGTGAAGTAGATGGATACTGCATAACTTGAGACAGTAAAGCAGCAGCCATTTGCTGACCGCATGATTGAGAAACTAGAATGAATTTTTATAAGGCAACTATTATTGGCTAAATGTGGAAAAAAAACTTACTTTGCTGGTAATAGCCTATAGGGTCTTGTCTCATTCCTGCTAACAATATTTGTTGCATTTGTTGCATTTGAACAGCTTGAGCCAAAACAGCCTGTTGCTGACAAACGGGTGTAGCTGCTTTCGGAGCAGGTGACAATGTTGCTGCTGGAGTCTGTGGCTTTGATACACGAGACTGTACGTCAGCAACTCTAAGTTGAGCTTCAGCAGTTAACTTTGGTTGTTGTTGCAACAAGTTATAATATTGTTGTTGTTGTATTTGTGATGCTTGTGTGATAATCGGTAAGCCTTGTGTTAAACCACCAACGGAAGCTGGTGGAAGCTGAGCTAACCCGGAACTGTTTGAATATGAATTGGTTCCTGTTGGGGAAATTCGTGGTTGAGGTGAAGCCACCTGTACCTTTGACTGAATAACAGACGATTGAGAGATGGGTTCTGGTGTAGAAGTGGATGTTTCAAGAGAACCAGAGTTCTTAGGGAGTGGTGAACGGGGATCAGAAACAGTTGCCGCAGAAATAACATTCGATTCCGGTATTGAGACTGAAATCGAGGAGGGAATGGGCTGCTCAACCGCCTGTTCGCCGAACGGCGTAAGAACAACTTCTGCGGGAATTGGCATTGCTATTTCTTCTTCACCTATATTTGGCATCGGAACGGTTTCACTTGAAGGTGATGAATCATTTTTCTCGTCCTCACTCTTCCCCTCAGTATCATTAATGACTTCTTCTACAGAAGGCTCAAGTTGCTCCTGAAACATTTAATATATAAAGTACGAAAGCAAGAACGGAGTAACTCCTTAATTATATATATAGTATCTAAAGCATACATCTGACACATCTTTTGACATTAAGTTATCAATTTCTTCAATTGCGCTAGCAGCTCTTTCAGCTTCATCAATAACCATTGTTTTAACAGCCCCAGATGCATCTGCTCGGATAAAGTCATGTGATGGATATTGTGGTTCTTGTTCTTCTTCATAGTCGTCAAATATCGATTGTACAGCATCTTCTGTTTCCTGTAGTGGAAATAAATGAAAACACTATATTAAGACTGTATGAAGAATGATTCATTGAAAAGAAATTTCAAAACAAAGTGCAAAACTATAACGAGCACTACAAACTACACAGAATGAGCATGCTCGCACCTGAAGATCTGACATATCGCGTACATCCTTCTCCGCGTCTCCATCATCAGCTGTCGTCTCTTGACGTGCCACCACTGGCTCCTCCAAATTACTTTGCATTGACACTGTAGTCTCAGGAAACATTAGACCAACTTCTTCTATCAGAGTAACTGGTAAAATACGAGTATGATCTCGATTTTTCAATTCAACTGTAAATTCACGTATGGGCGATTCCGATGATTTTATCCTTTCTCGATTAACTCCATCTTTTCGATATGATTCAGGTTCCGGAGACGTAACACTGGCGTATCCTGCTGCAGCGTCAACTAGTTCAACTTCTCGTGGATGTGAATGACGTGAATCAGAATCCGAATCACTCTCATCGTTATCAGAGCACGAACTGGATGAGCTAACATGGAGAGGAACCAAATGAGAGGGCCCAGGAAAGGCTCCATCATAGCCCTCATCCGATTCACCAGAATCCGCTTCTATCGAAGGCTAAAGCACAACACGCCACATAAACAACAACATATCAGCACTCAAAATCAAACAAAAAATAAGGACTAAACAACATTTCAAGTAAACGGTTCACTCAGTGATTCTATCCTTTCTATGCTGATATGGCTAGGATGTGCACGTACAGCGGAATGTTTCGGAAAATAGCGAAAAACCTGACCTGCGAACTTGTTGATGCCGGTACGGAGGATTGAGAAGGAACAAACACCTTGAGAGCTGCTTTAGTAAGTAATCGAGGTCTCTCTTCCTTCGATTGATCTAACGGAATAATTGCGATTTCTTCAGTTGTTTCATTGGATGTAGTAGCAGTATTAATTATCTGAACACAATAGTAATGAACAAAAATTGTAACAAACACCAAAATACTTAATTGGAATAAAATTAATAAAAACTATGCTTACAGTCATATCATTTGAGTGCTCCTCTATCTTCATTACTTTATCTTCAGATATTGTGTTTTCCTCAAATTCACCGTCTGTGTCGATTTTTTCAATCTTTTGAGGCTCTCCTTCTGAACAGAATGATCCATCCGAATCTGGCTCTTTCTTCAGTCTCTTTGCAGGCTTTCCATCTATACAATATTAGTTCACAATGGGATGTTTTCTAAAAATTCTGGCAAAATTAAATACTTACTATCATCTTCAGGTGATCTTTTTTTCGTATCTCTATCTTTCTTATCCTTCCGTTCTTTTTCCTCTCGTTCTGACTTTTCCTTTTTCTTATGCTTGTCTGGCTTATCGGACCCAAATATGGCTTCGAAGTCAAGTTTTTCTGATCTGCCTTTTTTCTTAGGAACGTCATTTTCGTCCGAAGATTCCTATATACATTAAACATTCTCGATAAATTATCAAAAGTGCAAAGCAATCTGGCTAAATATGGGTCACCTTTTTGCTCTTTTTTCGTTTCTTTTCCTTATGTATTTTCTCTTCATCAGAGCTATTAGCACCAAAAACATCGTCCATATTGATATTTTTACTCTGTAGATAAAATAGTGACATGATACTTATGTGACTTATATATTTTTCACTAACCGCTTTCTTTTGCTTCGTGTGCTTTTTCCCCGACTTTTTCAATTTCTTATTATCACCAGATTCCTCTGAATCGTTACTTGACCAAACTTGTTTCTTTTTCTCCTAAACTGAGTCCATAAAAACATGAAACCGATAATGCATAATCCTTATTTTAGATACCTATGAAGTAATTAATAGATCAAAATAAACATACAGTATCATTGTCGCTGCTATCCATGCTTTCTTCTTTTTTACTGTTCTCCGCTTCTGGATCACTTGTTTCCGCATCTTCTGAATCTCGTTTTCTAGAGTCCTCATCTTCGTCAGACCAATCCAGCTGAACTCGCTTACGCTAAACATTACGCGAACTTATTAATCTAAAAATGTTCTGAAAATACATGCTCCAGTAATCTTTTATCCTACCTTCTGTCCTTTTTTCTCATTAGTCTTTTCGCGTAATTTTTGCAGAGCTGTCTTCTTAGCACCTTCATCTCTGTTTACAGCTGAACTTCTTCTTTTCACTCGATCATACATCGAATATCCTCCAAGAGCCCCTCCTTCATCATTAACCGAAGCTATTTGCTTATTAAACGCTCTCTAAAAACAACAACAATAATTTTAATTTCCTACTTGAATACAAAAAAACCTACTTGAAAGTGGTCATCATCGTCACTTGAGCTATCTTCATCACTACTACTATGTCTGCTCTTCTTCTTCTTTTTCACTTTGCGTTCCCGTTCTTTTTCTTTCTCATTCTTCTTAGTTTTCTTATCCTTCTTCTCCTTGTCTTCTTCTTTCGATTTTTTTCTATCTTCCTTAACCTTAATCACAATGTACTCCACTAAAAATGTAATCTCTAAACTAACTAACCTAGTTTCAATGTCTAGTTTAATCCTAGAATACTATAATACGAGTATTAGCAAACCTTTCTTTCTTTTTTGTAGTCTTTGAGTTTAGTTTTTTCCTTTTTGATTCTGTCAGTCTCTTTTCTTTTCGACCGTTCCTCTTTAGTCTCGAACGTTCCATCTTCTTTCCGACGCTACAAAACACTTATAATCTATGATAAATTTATTATACGGTAAAGTAATTGCGATTAAATTAGTGTATTTCATTTCCATATTTTTATTGAGCGTTTTTAAGTGACTCTGATAATGCACAAGGCCGAAATATTTATATTCTGAATGAAGTTAGTATTCGCTAAGATCTACTACCAACATTTCAGAGATACTCATTTAACTAGGAAATATTTTGTTAACATTCAAAATAAATATTAGGAACAGCTTTTTAACAAATAAGCAAGTCTCTTTGTCACTATCACTCCGCAGATGAAGAAAATATTCACTACAGAATATAAATACTTTTCAAATTGTTATTAAAGTACTCACCAATCTATGTTCTTTGTCTTTCTTGTTCTCACTTTTTTTATCTTTCTCATTATTGTTTGAGACCGTACACTGCTTCTTCTCTATTTTAGGTAGCTTCCGAAAATCTGTGGTTGGTGGCTTGTTATGAAATAATCCAGCTAGAAGTTCGGTTGAAGGATCCTGAATACAGTTAGATAATTAAAGAAAGATAATAAATTGCCACAATAATCTACCTTATGAGGTACATTCAAAACTGGTTTCCTTGTATCCGAGACTGATAGAGATCGTCCACTTAATGACGTCTGGTGTTGAGTTTGCACAGGGGATTTTAAGGCAGAAACGGAATCATGGCGAGCAGGCAACTGTTTGAAGTAAAATTCTTAAAGATTGAACAACATTACTATAATTATTAAGTGAATAAAACTTACTTTTTCTATTTTAGAGGGGAGCTTAGAACTAAGAGGAGTTTTCGGAGTCGTTAGAACCGATAGAGCTTCCTTTAACTGCACAACACAACGGGATGTAGGGGCACTGCTAGTAGATGGTGTTGATGGTTTCCATGAAGAACAACTCCCTGGAGTCATGGGTGGACTTTTCAGACTAGACATGCTGTCACGTCTAACAGTTGTCTGTAAAAAAAAAATAAGTTTAAAATTAATAGGAAAAATATAAGAAAATTTAACTAAATAATAGAATACTGAGTTGAAGAATTAATTATCATAATTTCAACTTCTATTTTAAAAATTTTAAGAAAACATTGCAAAACAGTATTGTCTGTCTGAAATTTGATTTAACCGTTATATAAATAGATTGTAAACTTTAAAAGAAAATTATTCTAACCGCAGGTGGTAGTTGTGGAGGAGGTGGTGGAGCTGAGAGTAATGGAGAAGGTTGTGATTCAACAGGAGTCTGTAACATAGGTGCAAATGTGGGCGGTGGCACAGAAAAATTTGGAGGATAGGCTATCACAGGAGCAGTTGGGGGAGCTGAGATACGAACGATAGATGATGATATAGCAGGAGATGAAGGAGGAGGACGTGATGCGAGAGAAACAGATGGCTTTCGTACGGACTGTAACATTTATAACAAGTAGCTGCAATAGAGGAAAAACCAAATGACTACTAGGCTAGAAAATATAATTAAACTGAAAGAAAAGAAGCACTTGAAATAGGAGATAACTAACTGAGGGAGATTCAATTTTGACAGATGCAGGAGTGCTAGCTGTACTTTGTGAAGCACTACTTGGTTGAGGAATGGTAATAGATAATGCAGGACGAGGAGTAGTTACATTACGTGTAAAACCACAACTAGAAAGCCCTGACAATGACGCAGACCCATCAGGTACTGAAGCCTGAAGTATATGTTTGTAAATGAAGGTATTTGACAGTAAACTGGTAAAAATTTTATACAAATACCTACTTTTATTGCTTGAATACGTTCCCGCGTTATATTTAACGTGAACTCATCAAATGAAGATTTCTTCTTTTGGCTAATACTGCGTAACTTTTCTTCAAATGAATCCGTCCTTTGTGTTGCACTAGTTTGTCGAGGCTCTCTTTCCTGGATTTCATCCACACTTTTGTGCGCCTCAAGTAATGATGATTTCACATCTGTCAACTTAGAACCGATGTCTGCCAGACGCTAAAACTACACCAGCTAAATCAAACAAAAACAACTTATATTTTAAAAAATTAATGTTTTTTTTAAACTATTGCACATAAAATGAAGAATTATTACTTACATAACGGACACCACTCCAAGAATCTGTTAATGAAGGGGTTGCATCTGGTTCACAAAGAAGATCGAGAGCGCTAGGTGGTGCTGGTGGTAAAGGAGCCTCAGGACTTAATTGAGGATCGCTTTCTGCTCCACTGCTTGAACTACGAGACACTATTGGACGGCCACTCGATTGTGATCTTATAGATGAACGCTGTTCTGAAAATTAATTATAACAGTTAATTACTGTTTTCAATTTAGACATCTATAATTTAATAGAATCACCAAACTAGGGAAACTGTCAAATTTCATCTAACCTTCAATGCCAGTTGTTGAACTATGCTGTCGCTGTGGAGTACCTCCACATGATCGCCGATTCCCATCCACACTCACTGTACTACTAGAAGATCGCTTTCTCCACTCATCTACAGGTCGTGGTCTCTCCGTAGAGTCCAAAAGTGCGAAAGGAGGAGGCGATAATTTTAGAATTGGAGGTCGGCAAGACAAATCAGATTTTGATCGCGGATCCAGTAACCGAGTGTTACACTAAAATAACATAGTAGTGTTAAAAGTGTGTCTGTCACAACTATGTATATAAATTGTCTAATAATATGAAATACTTTTTTTAAATAACCATAAAAAAGATCTAACAATTTCAGGAAATAGAACTGGGGTACGTGCAACATCTCCATTTCCCCATGGCCATTTGAAGATTCTTGATCGACAATTTTGTGAATTTTGTCGAGTTTGTAATCCATCAACCGAAGACCTCTTCTGTGTTGTTGCCGATGACGTACCAGGAATGGATATTGAAGAATGACGTAGAGATTGAATAGGTGCCTATATTTGTATAAGTGGAAATTAATGACTATGTTGTAAAAGTTATATGTAACTAACCACGGGTGATTCCAGGTGGATAATAGCGTCTTGTTTTGAAGTTGATGGAGGTGAAACAAAAACAGGTCCCGAAGATGTTTGTGGAGTATGACACTGAGATACGCGTGTTAGTTCTAATCGTGAGTGTGTCATGGGTGGAGGATCAGCTGGAGGAGGAGATGGAACTGAGGGAAGAGATTCCATTGGTGGTGGTGCAGGAGGAGGATCAAGAGGAGGTCGCGCATCTTCATAGAATCTAGAAATACTACTATAATCAAATACAGCAAATGAGAAATAGTGAATTTATAAAACTACTAACCCGCTGTCTCCACTTTTACGGTCATCTGGTATAGGAGCTGTACGATCTTCAGCTAATGGATGTGAAACTCGTTCGTCTAAAACTGGTGAATGTCGTGATGAACGACGACCTGACCACTTTGGAGTGCCAAATGGACTACGACGACCAGGTTGTGAACAGCGAAACTTTCCTTAAGAAGTAAAGCAAATATCTCAAAATAAAAAGGCATAGCTTTAATTCTTTCGCAATATATGGTAAGAAATTAACCATTAGAATTCCTATCTCGGTCTCTTCTTTCATCGCGTCGTCTTTCTTTTCTTTGACTATATGAAAGAGGACTTGAAACACGACTATCATTTGATCCTGATCGAAGGCGTGTTGGTGTTGACCCACCACTTGAAGAACTGGATGAGTCAGAAGAAGCACTAGAACAACTCAAAAATACTAACCAAAGAAAAGTTTACAAATGAATGAAATATAGCGAAAACAGAATTATTATAACAAAAAGAATTACTAATTTTCAAGCATTAAATTAACAACTAGCCTAGTCTTTCTGTCTTTCCTTTCCTTTCGTCTGGAAGAAGATTTTTCATAATCATACTTCGACGGTTTTCGATGTCGAGACCTTTCACGTGATCTATCCCGTGAGCGTGACCTTTCACGTCTTCGTGAATGAGACGGCGACCTTCGTGAGTCTCGATGATAATCATAACGGTAACTGTAAAAAAATTATATTAAAAGAAAGATTAAACATACGAAGAAAGTTTAGCATAACCACCACTAGTAATTCATACTGAATAGATAAAATAATCTTAACATTAAAATAAACTTGAAAATAATCGCACAGAGTAACTTATTGATCATCCATCAGTAATCGAAAAATCATAAGGCCAAATGCCAGATTAACTGGGCTATAGCAATAGATGCAGCTATACACATAGAATACATATAGCTAGAATAAACTACCTTTCACCAAACTATGAAACCTTAGAAACTTGATTAAATATTGACCAGTAAATGCATTTTAGTAGAGTATGTCGAAAACTATATAAAACGTCCTTATAAAAAAGTTTAAAAAGAAATTATTGCCAGAAGATTTAAAATGTGTTTAAACTGTTCCAATTTAACTTTAGATATGATTATTACAACAAAGCAGTGATTAAAAATAATTGCTAGAATAAATAAACCACCTCGGCATATCGCTGGGTGGATCTGGAGGGGGAGCAAGTAGACAAGCGTGAGACTCGTCGTTAGTTGAGAGGACAGGATTACCCCCGTGTTTCCTGTCGATGAAGTGGTCGTGTAATCGATCGGAGCAGAAGTCAGCAGGTACGCGAGCTTCTCCGCTCTCCACTTTGAACACACTACAATAATTTAATATTAGAACTATTAACTTATCTCAACAATAAAATTTTGCACTTAATCTCTTTATAACCCAGTATAATGAACCAAAATTAAAATGACTTAATTTTTAACTAAAATTAGAGTAGCATTTAGGTAAAATAACAGGTGTACTCTTTTAAATAATGATTGGCATATTACAAGAATAGAAAAATATCTTCCCATAGTTGTCCCATATCAAAAGTTAATCCTTAAATCTAAACTAATTGTAATGTAAAAAAAGAACATATTCATGAGGTATATGCCCGTAAAAGATTTGATATTCAAATAGGTGGTTTAATTATGGTATGCCAATATTCTGTGGTATTTATACGAATGGTCTATAGGAAATGAATGCTTTAATAAATTACTAGACAAATGAATAAATCGCTAACACTCAGAGCTTAACTTTTCGTGGATTATATCTACAAAAAAACTACCGCATTGATAATAATTTTATTGGGATCTAGCAAAGAAAACACTTAGAAAAATTTAAAACTCTTTAAGCCTTGCAATACTATTAAAATAATAATAATTTCAATTGAGAAATCAAGCAGACAGACGTGCTAAGAGCCGTCCGGACAGCCCGGTCCGGCGGATTGGCATGTTGCCAGCCGAATGCGCGCGTATCGACCCGCCTCTCATACTCATTCCCTCTTTAGACACCACACCATACATCTATGCGTTCATAGTTAGTTTTATATTAAAGCAATGTCTAAATAATAATTATGATTCCTTGCTTGTTTATATTAATATGCCTATAATACCTCCCCATATAAGAACAATATTAACCACTCATTATAGCAGTCGCTATATGGAGCATTGGATTATAGACTGTTGGTCTTGAAAACAATCTTATGGTCATTGTGATCCTTTGCGAAGAGATCGAAGGAGATAGTAAATCGAATATAGCTAGGCCGTGATGGACGTCGTCATTGCCCACGTGTCTTTCCTCATTAAATTCAATTAGAGGCACGTCCAGCACTATCGATTCACAGGACGGAATGAACGCGGATAGCAGTCGAAAATCTATTCAAAGGGATGCAGCAAAAATTTACAGTAGCTACGCATTCAGAACTATGAAACCTAGAGGTATGTGAGAAAGAGAGAGAATATTATTCTGAAAATCAATAGTTTTGACAATATTTCAAGGTAGGTTCAAACTTTTATAAATACATTAATTAATAGGTGTTCTTAGATATGATTTTAAAACTTACAATTGCTTGGGTACACCCGCTTTAATGCGATTCAAAGCTGCCTGAGCCGCTTCCGTGGATGAAAATACAACAATGGCTTGGCGTAGCCTCATGTCAACCACAACGTCTATGACTCCATCTGATAATGTCTTCAATTTTTGAGTGACGTAATCTTCGCTCACAGTTTGTGGTACAGAACCTATCCATAACTTGTTTGTTGTCATAGATCTACCAAAGTTTGGTTGAAACTTCTGAAAGTAATAAATTTAAATGTACTAAGTGATTCTATTAGTAAAAGCTCCAACATTATATAAGTTGGCATAAGAATAATATCCGTTCTAATAAAATAGTATAATTTAATATGAACTAACCAAAACATCACTTAACTACAGGAAACTTATCTTTAAAACTAAAATCCTAGTTATTTCACCAACCTTTCCCTTCTTGTTAGTTTGAGGTGTAGAAATGGCGGCGTGAGCATTGATAGCTCGAACTGCTGAGTCGATGTCGGCAAATTGAATAAATGCGAATGGTGATGGTGATTCGTAGTTCTTCACATCTACATCCAAAATAGTACCATATTTAACAAACCGACGGCGAAGAGTATCATCGGATATCCGAGTCTCAAGGCCACCTACGTAAAGAGTACGTGATGCCTATAAATAAACAAATTGATTTTTTTTAATATTATCGCCAAATTAATAAAATAAAACAGATCTCCAATTACCTTTGGGTGGAATACATCGACATCAGCCCTAGCTCCGTTTGGTTGGGCGTATTTTGATGGCAAATCTAAATCAGTTGTTACGACCGTCCCGCTGCCAGCTGGACTGTTTAGGGATAGATAGTCATTATATGCCTCCTGTACAACTACATGACTTGCTGCACGAATACGAACCCGTACACCATGTATTGAAACATGCGAGTCGTTCACTAACTTCTCCATATCCACGACTCTAAATAAATTTTAGATTGTCTTATTATGTAGTAAAAACGCCTATAGAATATAGGTGGACACATTATTTTCACCTTTGGAAAATAACAAGAGCTTTGCGCGCATCTCCATCGCCCTCTATAGAAATATCTACTATTCGTCCATGCTTTTTTAAAGCATCCCGTATAGATTCTTTTATAGTGCCGTCACTTCGCGGTGGAAGTCGTTCGACATACACACCCTGCAAGCCTGACGAACACGCAACAGCGGTAGATGTTGAATGCTCTGGGGAGCGTCTGGAATAATTTTCACAACTAGAAAGGGCGTAAATGTTCCACCAAATATTAGATGAAAATCCCAAATTTATACATTAATCTAGTTGGGAAATACTCATAAACTAGTCCATAAAAATCTCAGAATTTAACTATAAATATTGTGGATACAACAATGTATCCTTAAAAGAGATGCGAAAATATTAAAGATATAATAGGAACCTATAGTACTAGCCATATCAATCATGTTAGTAAAGATGAAAAAATACTAGAGTTTAAACCTATCAATTGGTATTAGACCCAATAATTACTTATAATGTAATAGACAAGCATTAGAGATCCCTCGTCTGAGGAACTATGTTTAATCTAATACGCATGTAAAAACACGTCCCAGATCGATTGGGTGACGCGCCCATGGCATAGCAGACACCCAACAAGCGCTCTGCATCCAACCCCCACGCACATACATAGTAAAGCCTAGAGGAAAAAATATTATAGTACTCAACCCTTTAGAAGTCTATGGTTTCTAGATAAATAATGAATTGCAATTGGTGGAGGTACATAATCTTCTCTTATATTACGAGCTTCATTTTAAAAATATCTTTTTTTGTTATTCTATTACTTTAGACCTAGGCTTAGATAGGTTAGTACAATCTTATAAGAAAAAATCTGGAAAACAATTCGACAGCCGTTAGCCATTTGAAAATTTCTCGTACAGTATACACTTCAAACTGCTAAATTTTATCTGTACACTTGTCGCTCTGCTTATATTGCATGTGGTAAATATACTAACAGCGAAATTGGAGACCAAATGGAAACGGGGGGCGCGGTGGTCAATCAGTCTCAACACCATATTCATATTGACCTGGCACGGAGCTCCGTTTCCTATTTATGCTCTATTTGTATCCCGCGATGACCACTTTTCCCCAATCAACACTATCACGTGTACGACAGACAGCCTTGTATTGTGCTTAGATGGTCGCGGATTAAGGACGGAACTACAAGAACGATAGCATATTACTAAAGCAGACAGTAAGCGCGTAGTAATAGATGCGCATTAATCCAGACTTTAGTTTATCACTTGGAGGAAATTAGAATGTTATTGAAAGATAAAGAGAGTATGGAGAACACAATAAAACGCTAAATTAAATGGCAATAGTGTAGAAAAATAGAATTATCAAAGGATTGAAAATCTCAGTGGAATCATTATTTGTAACAAACAGTTGAACATAAGATGTTAGTCTGGCTATAGTAGTACTATCATAAAATACAGAAAATGAAGTTTTATATATGCAATTTTACCGATAAAATGTAAAAAAACAAGCCTATGAAATTAAAAAAAGCAGCGCGAGAACTTAATTACCAATGCTGCTGCGTATGCATAAGTAAACAAAGAATATATCGAAGAGAAAATTTAAAGTATTCACAAATGTGATGAGAAGAAGATCAATGTCATTAATAACGAATTCAAAACTAACTGACAACTATAATGCTCAAAACACTATAACAATTAATTCCACCTATATAAAAATATATAAGTATTATTAATTACGTCAAAATATAAAGATGATAATACTAGGTAAGTAACCATAGCAAAATACGTTAGCACTTGAATAAAAAATTAACTCGATGAAGTGTAAAGCTATAGTTGTACTCACCCTTGTTCCCTTCTATACGGATCGGAACGAATTATCCTCTTGAGGGCAACTGAACTACTAACTCGAAGTTGGCTAGATCTGGAATAAGTAAAACTATATTCTTGTGACGAAATAAGCTAGATTCTGAATAAATTTTCTGAAAATCAATAAGAAAACTACTTTACCATGTTGAGCAATAGACTTAGTAGAATTATTTGAATCTATAATATATAACAAGCCTGTTGGAATCTTTACTTCCTCGGGGAGAGGGAGACCGTCTTCGAGGCATTTCGATTGACTTTGGTGACACTGTTCCATTTGATCCCCCTGTTGAAATAGATGACGATGTCATCAAACTACTGAAAAATGAATCGCTGGGAAAACAAGAAATTACGCTCTTAATTACTAAGTAATTTGTCCACAAAACACCATTCACATATACAACGAGCTACACAAAAATGTGCCCCAAGTTGCTTTCTTTGGAATGAAATAGAGAATACAAGTAGGTATCATACATCTTTTAGGGCGTTAGCAAATATACAAAATTGTTCCAAATAATGCGCGAAACACTAAATATAAGATATAGAAGAAAACTATGTGGGGAAAAATTGTTTAGGCACTTTGTTGGGTGAAAATATAGCATTAATAATAATCATCCATAGAAAATATGGTATTCTACGTCGTCTTAGATTAAAACTTTGATAATTTAAAATATTTGCAGGTAATAGCATACCGTCTTGCTGTACACCAGATGACATACCATAAATTATAATAAATCGATAACTACATTAGATACGCAATAAATCGATCGTCCAGCTGTTAACGGGTCATGGTACATAGCATCCTAGGTTCTACGTATATTCGCCTTCCCTAGCCCTCGTAGTAAACTGCCAAGACTCCTCCGTCATCCAAGTTTTAATAAACTGCACTGCAACTGCCAACGCGAAAGAGCACCTGTTTCCTTTGAAAAATCGAATGTATTTAATGGGTAAGCAGTTAAGAAAAACACGCCAATAACACTTAAAATTTTTTAAATTAGTAATATTTATAAGCTGATAGCTTAGTTTGTATAGTCCCTATGCACCCATACTTTGTATTTAAATTTAAAGGGTATTTATCAGATATGAGTGAGAATTTCAAAAAGACATAATGCAACGACGAATGTGACCAAACGATTAAATAGTAATTAGGGGATGTGGCTGTGACCTGAGCGGTCTTCGTAAATGGAGCAGGTCATGATTTAAGGGGACGCGCTGGCCCCAACATCCCTTATGGCGAAACAGTAAAAATTTGCTGTGGCAAACCGAAAATAGTGAAATCGATGAATCTGAGTATTTCCCGAAATACTAAAATATAGCCCCAACAAACCAATTAGTGATAAATTATGATTTCCAGAATTAAATCCAGAAATAGCAATAATAACCTTCAAGGAATCTGCAACAATTGAAATACTAGGAAACGAACTAAAAAGTTCGCATGAATAAATTGGGCTATGCCCGAATAGTGTTGTTAGAAGGAAGCATACTTCTTCGTGCCCGGCTCATGGAAGCTGATGCGGAAGGGAATGCCTGGTTCAAGGCGATGATCCCCGGCATGCGCTTTTTGTGCAGAACGAACATCCATAAAGCTTACAACCACACCATCCGCAGACCGTTCGATTTGGTGAACTCGGCCATAGCTGAATAAAGTAATTATGATAAAACTAATTCACAAATCTATAAAAGCTCTACTTTCCTTAAATTATCAAATACAACAAAGGACCAAAAAATATGCTAATTTTTCCTGCTAAAATTACTAATCGCATTCTCAGTTATAAATGTTTGGACATGTACAACTACAAATCAGCTTGAAAATATGAATCGATGGTTGTACAATGGAACAAAACAAATCATAATTGTAGTGCTGCATACATTAATTAAATTCACATATGTACATCCTCTATAACACTGTATGCTACATTAAAGAAAATAGTGAAAAGCACTAATAATCTAAATGATAGACCACCATAACTATTAAATTAGTTCTTGTTAGCGGATAAAAACAAAATCAGTTAATTCTGCCAAACACCGGAATGACATACATCGAGAAGAATCCATTAATTTTTTCGTCAGTGACGGTCTCAGGCAACCCAGAGACATAGACATGACGACTCTCGCGCCCCATTACGGACTTGTTAGATGGAGATGAGACGGCGACCATGCCATACGAACTAGTGTCGGATCATCTAGCTTTCATCACAACAGTCTAATAATAACTGAAAAAATAATATATCAACATAAGTGGAGAAAAACAACGTTAAGGTATCGAGAGAACGTAATTAATAATGGAAATCATGGAACTGATGGCAGATAGTTAATGCAGTATACTCACTGGCTTAGTAATCACATTATGCCATAATTATCAAATAAGAATTTTTCTGTAGAGTTAATTCCCAAACGAATTATTGGTCTACATCATTTTTAAAATATTAGGTCAATAAAATTATATTATGCTTGGTTTTGTCTTCTTTACATTAATCAACAAATAATTAAGACGATTATATACGATATTACTTAGCTTTTAAATAACAAACATACCAGCATTTAAATAAAGATAGTGGAAAAACAAAATATAAGAAAAGAGAATAACACGTGTGATAGCTAAGAGAAGGCGACAACCAAACCCTTCTTTCTCAAAGAGATGGATCTTTTTGCCGTTTCGTTCCACAGCCAACCCCGCCGCTGTTCCCGGCCGCACCGCGACCGCTCGCGTCCTGCATCAAGCCCCGCCTCAACAAACGACTCGCGTGATCGCGATAGCTGTGTGCTGTGAATAATGAGATGACTAGACCTGTTTTCTCGTGGGGCGGCTCCCATTCACTCTTCTATCGACTTGCATGCGGCTCCCTATTCCAACCGAATTGGAATTAATTCACACACATGTGTTCCATGCACATTTTCATCTCGCAGCTTTTTAGCTGCGCACTCAGATGCTGTGTGAGCTAAGGAAGCATGTCGATCAATTGGCAGTGTATGAGTGCAGTCTGTGGCCTATGAGCCAAAAATGCCTGCGAGACTAACGCGTTATTTTTCACAGTGGTGCTCAACCTACTAGAATTATTTGTTTCGATTGAAAAGCTGATTTTCTTTAATTCGTAGTGCATCACATGCATGTGACCTTTAGCGCGATTTCACCTTGGCGGTAATTTAAGGGGCACGTATGCTAAAGAGAAATAAACTAGTGAGACTATTATATATTAAACATACTCCATTTTAAGCCTGAATGTAATATCCACTTAATATGTTTAGGGGTAAATAATTAGAGATATTTGCATAAAAGTTGAGGCTTTAAACACTACTAAGAAGATAGTTATATTTCAGAAGTGATACCACTTACTGTCCTTAGTTAACGCTTAGGATCTGTTGTTTGGTTCATTCACAATTCGCGGGCGGGTATTCAACTGTGATTAGATAGTACAAAGGGACGGTAGCGGCCGCATAGCGACACGGACGACGCCGATCGATAATGACCCAGCGGTTCGCGATAATACACAGCCAAGGCTGTCCGAATGAGGGATCGTCTAGGCAGGCATACTCCGGGGGTTTGTGAACATGTATAAGTTGTACGATAAAATCGTATTTTACGTAAAACAATTCTATGATATAGTTAACACCAGTTATTGGTAACAACACATTTGCAGTTCCTGCCAATCAACGTGATAATCTATTCAGAGGGATCTAGTGATTATAAAATTCTTGCTATAGTTATACTAAATTAGGCACCCCATTAGATTATGTACTTACTCTTTTGTAATGGTCTCGGAATTGAATTGAAATCTATACAAGAGCTTTTAATGTTCAGCGATAATTTGATGTTAATAGTCTGTTTTGTTTTATCTGCTAGTTCCTAATTAGGTAAGACGCAAAAAAAAAGATGAATAAATAGGGATTTAACAAGTATCAAGGGAAACTAACAAGCTTGAATGGGTTTGATTATCAGTTAAGGTGTCCTGATATTGAGTTGATCCTTATTCTTTTGCATCTACTAATTAATATTTTTGGTGCTATTTTTTGGTTACTTATCCTTGTAAATATGTGCGTTTAAACTTATTAATAGTCACAGATGTGCCAAAGTTTTTTAAAATTTGGGCTAAGTCACTTTTATTTTCGAAATCCTTTGGTAAATAATAGTTTAACTCTAACAAACAAAATACTATATTTATACTGTGAATAGATACTTTTGGAAACAGTAAGCGTTCAAGAGAACTAACATATTATTGCTTTACAAACGCATCTTTTATTGACGAACCCCTATAAAATACAAATAATATCAGATTTTCTACTTCAAATTATGCTTTCATTAAACAGTAATCCAGGGAGAGTGTAATATAGTGTATTTTTGCTCTCTGGTATTCCCATCCTTGATACATATGTGACAACATGATATTGATCGAACCAGGTCTTCCATGGTATAGTTTTTAGACTCTTAGTGTGTCATAAGAGTTAAATGTTGTTAAGTATATGTGGCAGATATGAGGATTAATTGGATACTGAAAGTATTAAGTGAACTGGCAAAATATACACATCTGAAATCTACAGAAATTACGGTTCAAGTAACGGACAGTGAATTTTTATTTAGCAAAAATAAATTATATAAATGGTGAAGCTTCCTGACAGATAGAACTATACAGCTCGTGCATCTGTATAGAAATGATACATCTTGGTGGGGAGTATGGCTACTTATCTGTGGAACTACTACTAAGGTTGGGAAATTTCTAAAGTTATTTCTAAGGGCTTGTTTTTTAATTTAATGTTAGGTAGAACCCAGCAGATAAAGAAGGAAGTTTTTTTCTGAATGAAATGATCTACACTTGGTGGTATCACTAGTTCTGTGTAGGAAAGCAAATATCTCTGGTGCAAACAATAGTGGTCGCTTTCCTAATACATCGTAATATTTTGGATACTTTGAAATTGATTCCTTAACCATGATTATAAGGCTTAAAAGGCTAAACTGAAATTAATATTCCTCTACTATAGTAATTCTCTTTATGAAAATCCATACATCCACATTTGCAAGTAGGAGTATTCTCCACTTTTTTCTTTATATACGAGCTGATAATATTATGTATACCAGAAGTAATTTATTAAATAAACATGGAAATGACTCAAATACTTGGGTTCAGTTCACAATTTAATTGGCAAAATGATTTGTGACTTAAAATGTAAATCAATCAAATAATCTGATTCTATAGCAATATCTTTTATTAACGGTAAGGCACATGCAATTTGGTATTAAATTTCTTACTGTTACTGGGCAGAAAAATATATAAGCCCTATTAGTAAACTTTTTTTTCAATCTGTTTAGAACAACATTCAATTATTCATACTTTATTGTATTTTCAGTTCCTACTCCATAATTTTACTTCTTTGTCTATTAAAGTACGCATAAAGTGGTTTGTTAATTTAGTTTAAACATACTGGTGTATTCTTCCCAAGGAAATGTTAAACTCACAAGAGATGCAAAATGGTAAATTTATTGTATTCCTGAGTCATAAGGATAATTTTTACTGTACAACATTGGCAGCTATGTTAATAGTATTGAACATTCCCATCATCAGTACTGAAAATAATTAGACAAAAAATGTGAAATCTTGCTTTTATTGAAATTCAACACTTCTATTTCTTACTAGTAAGAAATGTATATATATGGAGTGTAAAAATAACTCAAGAATTAGTAGAACGAAATCTTGTGTGGTGAATATAGTTTAGAACTTTAATTCACCTTAGTTGGTAAAGGTTTGACAGATAACATTTTATCGTAGGTATTCTGATGTTGAATACAATAAAAATAAATTTTCAAGTAATATTGTGCCTAAGTAACTATCTATAGATACCTGAGTATTGCGCATACTATAACCATGTTGGTTTTACGAACGTAGATCTTAAGTCCGGTCTTCTCAAATCGACTTCTTTAAGTTGACTTGATCGTTCACTTTGTGCTTTCTATAATGAAAATAGTTTTTATTTTATTTGATGAATGTAAAAAAAAATATATACAGGAATTACTGACCACCATCAAAACGCTGAACTTTTGAAATTATGAATGGAAATGGGAAAAATGTGACGATAATAATAGGGATTAAATTGGTGATCGAACTAAACCGTCAACTACTCCTATGTAAACAAAGCTTAATATTGATTGGGGAGCTTCTAAGAGTTTTAATATCGCATATCTTAATCAATTTAGTTAAATAAAAAATTACGATAGTATTCGCGAAATACCCAGGGTGTAATTTGGTACATAGCTTTTCAATTATTGTATTAACGTTTATCTATGATCACGAATTAAAAATATGTTCACTATTAAAGGTGATGTAGTGAATTTTTGATCATAACTTACTGAGGAATTATATTATAAAATTACACAATTTTTGGCAAGATCAAAAATGTAAAAAATGACATGCTAGTTATTAATTGAATTTATTTGGGAAGCATTTTAATTTCCAAAAGTGTTGCTCAACTGCATTTCTTTCTAGCACATGTACATTCGCAGTGAACAACTTCCAATTGTATAGTTTAGACGCTAGAACTATACCAGCACCATTTCTGCATCCATCGGCGAATTTCCATAATTCGTTTTCCTCTATATAATTTAAGTGAAATATGGTATGAGAATGCTGAAATAACCCGCTGAAGTGAAATCTACCGCCTTTCTACGTGTGTTAATCACTACTAGTGTTCATAAACGTGCTGGAGATAGGAATCAACAAACGTGGAGTGGAAGACCAGTCTCACAGATTGATGATGCGATAGAAACGGATGAATCTAGGACATTTTCTATATAAGGTGTAAAAATATGCATCATACCAGCAAAAGTACTTACGATTACAAAATACCCAGAGTATTCATAAATTTGCATAGACAAGTACTGACGCAACTTTTCCGGAATTCTAAGAATTCGAAAAGAAATAAAATAAACTTTAGAGGGGTAAATAATTTTTGAGAGAAAATATAGGTTTACAAATTCCTATTAATTGGTTTTATAATGGTCACCAATCCCTTTGTATACTATATTTATATTAATGAGACTTCATTAGTGTCTCAAATTTATTTAACGTAAAAATCATTTATAAAGACTTAAAAGTCCTCATTGTTATCAATGTGTATAATATAACAAATAAATAATAATGCATGTTTTTAACTAACCCCTCTCCATTTATATCCGGTCTGGAACTCTATGTCGACCTCTCTATTGATGTTAAAGCCTTCAGGGGCGTCAATTAAACCTCTCGCCCGTGGAGCAGCAGCAGGAAATTCAGGATTGATGTTTGAATCAAAAGGAATGACGAAAGTACTCGGAGGCAAAACATGTGGTTTACTACAACTTTTCACTTAATTTCATATTAACTTTGAACATAGTGCTCAGAACACCTGCTTGAACAAAACTTAATCTCATTTTAAAAAACCTGTTAATCTAAGCTGAGCCTATTAAAATAGTTATATTCAAGATTTTGTAGACATTGCATAACACATGTCTTGTTCTCAAGAGTTGTTTTCTAAAACTAAAATTAGAACATCTTGTAATTTTTAGTAATTTTTTAAAACTTAATCTAACCATCGGTTTTGGTCAAGACTAACTTTAGTTTTATAGTTTTATAAAACAATAATCCTTGTTTGCTTTAACCCGCATGATTTCAAACACTTCGTAATAATCGATAATTCCGTTAATGTTAATAATAATTAAATTCTCAGGTTTACCGTGCAATAAAAGTACCAGATCCTCCTTGTACTTCTGGATGTCCACTGACTATTTTAGATTTTTCAATGGACGCTTTTGATATGTTTACTGTAGATAAAATATGTTCGTATTGTTTGGCAGTAGGTGGGGCTGGAGGACCCTGGTAAACTAGACTTTTAGTGTAAATATGCTTTTACGTAAAAATGGGATTTATTTTTCAGAAAAAGACATAAATGTTTTATCAGCGTACCACTCTTCTTTGAGAAGTGAAGACTGCATCTGCTGCTTTATCATCAAGAAATTCAGGAGATAATCTACTTACTTCTCGACGACGAATAATTGAGCGATAGTTGTGGCTAAAAAATAATCTAGATAATATTAAATGTAATGCTGCTACAACAGAAAACTTAAACGGAGTAAGTTAACTAAATGTCAACATAAAGATATACAGACAAACAGTTAGAAAATTATCCAGGTCATAATTACAATTTGACTCGGCTTATTCACTTTGTTTCTTAATACTTTATCTGTCTAAAAAAAATTTAGAAAATTATGGCGCAACTATGTTATAGAAATAACCCATGATGTATTGTATAGTTAGAAACAACTATACGACTTGACGTCCTAATTTAGGACATACATTTCTGACTAAAGTTACATAACTTCAATTTAACTTGTATTCTTGGTAAAACTTATTTCAAAGTCAAAATCGTATTTTTATATTAAAACAGTCCAAATAATATTTTTACGTGATATATTTAACCTAATACACTGCGCTTGGGAACTGCAGCATGCTATAGTATTTTACTTTATTTTTAGTCATTCTTTTCTCCTATTTTTCTATGGTGAACTATTAGCTTGTGAAGTGCCCACTAATTTGATGTTCATTATTAAATGTTTGTTGGGTTCTGTTTTTATTCATGCTGAAGGGTTAAATAGAATAGATTACTATTAGAATGCATTGAGACATCTAGGCTTGAAAATAATACCTCAGGGAAGATTGAAATAAAGCGAACAAATGGTGTTCTAACATCTCTGAATGCATTGTATATAACTTGGACTTTGACACCTTCCTTTTACCTAGTAAAATACGATATTGACTAAATAGCAGCATTAAAAAAAAGGCAATTTAATACTAGCTAAAAGGTGCAAAAATGAACATAATGCGTTCATGCAACTTATTAACCCAGTTAATGAAAAACACTAAGGAAAAAATCATAGATTAAACAACACATAACTTTATTTTATAGATATTTTCTCGCTTGATTCATTGCATTCTTTGTATTTGTTCACATTACCTTCTACTTGTAAAAGAGTTTGATGGATGAACGACTAATTCATCTATTGCTGATTTGTTGGCACCAAATGTCGAATCTTCATTATTAATATTTCGAAAAGTATATGGATATCTGAAGAATAAATTGTAGAGATTATTAAATGTGAACCCAACATAATCTTTTTTAATTGAAAAAGCTCAATTTATTGTGCTAGGTCATTTGATAGGCTTTCGAAAACTCATCTAACTACTCAATTCAATAGAAACAAATAAGGAATAAAGCAAAAGACCTTTGAAATCTAAGTTTTGGTAGTGCGTTATCTATCTTCGCTGACGATAAATAGACCAAGGCTAGTAGAGTTATATACATAGCTGGAAATAAAAGATTACAGAATCCACGTCCTGTGGAAACCGACTTGTAAAAACATTCTGAAGATGCACAAAAACAAAAGACTTAATTGAATAAATATTACTGCTACCATCACCACTAAATATCTTAATGAAATCAAGAAGTGAAAGGGCACTGAAGAAAGCATGATCACGAATATTGACTGCGTTTTGTACCCTACGCCCAGCATTAAACAAGAAGTGGTTGTAGCGTGACCTTCTATCGAAACAATACAGCAGCTGATAATCGAGCAATGTGATACTACAACCAATCTTTACAATAGATTCTAGAGGATAACAAGAAATTTAAAAATAACCTTTGAAAGTTGACTTACCTTCCAAAAATGGGCATAAAGATATATTGTTGACATAACAATTTTCACAATAAATTATTTATCACAAAATCACAAGCATTATTAGAATTTCAATTAAAATTAAGAATAGATTAGCAATGGATATGAGCAACTAACAAAGGAATTGTTCAGAGAGAATTAAACCCTATAGCATTGTCAATTTACAAAATTTAAATTCCTCCGAACTTCTACGATGTGTATTAGGAGAATATGCTAAAATATGTAGGGCATGGTCGTAAATCCCTTAAAAGTACAAGCATATTAGTGGGGGAAAAGATTAATACCCAAGGAGATCAAGTACTTAAAAAAATTTCCTGTGAATTATTTTTTTTCCTTCATCTTCATATTCCTTTTTGCTGACCCACATTTTCCGGAACGTGTCGAGACTAGCGAGTATAGAACCTCCAATCCAAGTTGAGAACATTCGCTCCTATGAACACTTATTATATCCAAACCAGGAAACTAATTGTGTTAACTTTAATAGTCAAGTATTCTTTAAAATATGACAAAAATCCCTACTTTAGGAGCAGTTATTCTAATTTTGGTATCCTGAGGAGAAAGACGACGCATCTGGAATAATAAACAGTAATTAATCGCCACTATCCTTTTACACTAAGAATTTAAATTATGTCAAAAACAAGCCTCTGCAAGGAGCCTATCACCGAATCCTGCAAACATCGTAGATCCACCACTCAAAATTATGTGTCCATATAATGTCTTACGAAGATCCATATCACACTTCTGTAATATAATCTTTCAACAATCAATTTTGCCCCAAAATCTCAGAAAATAGTCAACATTTCAAATGTAATTAAGGATAATTAAAGAAAAGGCCTATTCTCACGTTATTATACCCTACATCTAGTAGATATTTTTTCAAAAATATTTTAAAACCAAATATAGACATAAACTTGAAAAAAATTAAACAATAGCTCTACCCTAATCGAATCATTAACAAGATGAGCAACTCCACTCCACTCTTCTCCAATAAGCTCCGGTCGAAATAGAACTTCTGGCGCGCGAAATCTGCTAGCTCCTATATCCAGTCGAGAACCATCTGGTAGTGAATATACCAACTGAAATTAAGAGACGTTATTTACACGATAAGACAGTCCTAGGTCTTCGTCCCTATGTCAATATATATAATTTACCGAATATTTCCCTATTATATAGGGAAACAATTAGAACTGCACTATATGTAATTCAATGACTATAAAATACTTTATTGGTGTAGAAATTAACACGTGATATAGTCTCACTCTAAAATCTGGAATTAGTCAGAACTTGTCTAAATAATTTAACATCCAATAAAACTTAATAATAGAAAATTTGATACAGGAAATCATCTATATCACATTGTCAAATTTTCATTGGATAAACCAGATGTACTCTACAATTCACCATTTTAATAAAAATTAGACAAATTACCTTTTCACTCTCACTAGCTTCCTCTTTAGTAGCATTTGATGCAAGATAGCAAGCCTTTTCCTTAATTTCACGAACAATCTCGAACTCGCTAGTTCTATGTAGATCGGCGCCTTCTTTCCTAAGAAGGAGACGGAGCCATCTGGTAACATCACGACCAGCCACATCCATTCGCTCGATCCTATTTATATCAGTATACACCAAAACAGAACAATAATATAACTCCGTAAAATACAGTATTAAAATCATACCCATGTTGCATAGCAAATCCTTCAAATATAGGAACAACATGTGTTACACCATCACCAGAGTCGAGAACTACTCCCGTTGTTCGACCTGGAAAACTCAAGTAAAATTACATTTGTTATGTTATGAGTGCTTGGATTACAAAAGGATTGTATATATTATATTAATCCTGCTTAGCTAATATGTAATGTTCCAATATAGCATGAAATGAAGAATTGAAAATAAAATGCACCTATAAATACAATTATAAATTGCGTATGTATATTTAAATTTCAGAATAAGAAAGAGGAAAATGCTAGAGTACCTGTTGAATAAAGTGAAAGGACAGCTTGCATTTGAATATGTAGAGCTGGGGCGTTAAATGATTCAAAGAATATTTCAGCAGCCTGTGAAGAAACCAAAATATATTAGCTACTACATAAGCAACACGAATAATTTTAATTTTAATCTAGTCATCCGTTTATCAAAAAGAGTATGCACCTTTTCTCTGTGTCTCATTGGATTCAACGGTGCTTCGGTTAACAGTACTGGATGTTCTTCAGGAAAAATCTATAATTACTAAATTTTTAAATACAGAATAGATAAAACTAATCTCAACTGCTTCTTTTAGCATGTTATAAAACTTAGTGTTTCAAAATTGTATCACTAAAACAACAATTATTATCTTACATGCAGCTGCTCTTGGCTATATATATATTGCCAAACTTTTTCCATGTCATTCCAATCAGTAACAATGCCATGTTCCATAGGATACTTTAATGACAATAAGCCGCGATACTCTTCTGCTTTCGGACCTAGGCAAGTAAATTTAAGTAATTATTTATTGTGTGTTAAAAAAACATCAAGTTAGGTAATTTAAATTTGACTATGGCTTTCAAAAATAACCAGCTATCAAGTAAATAAATAAAAAACATTGAGTCCTCTTTACCACATACCTACCTATAAACATATCCCCCTCAAGCGCACCAGCCATAACACGAGTATGCTTAGGACGCCCTACAAAATTTGCAAATCGGACCTTCGGAGAGTCCCCTCCAGCAAATCCAGCTTTAATGACACCAGAACCATTGTCTATGACAACTGGTTGATTAGCAATGATGTCGTAATCCATTCTTAATGTGATATACGTAATATTTACCGAATCCTTACTATCTAAAAATGTTGAGAATTCAACTATTACTTTTAGTTCGTAAAGATATATATAAAAATTTGCTACAAATACAAAATAAATTTAGTGAGTAGTTATGTAAAATATGAAATAAAATGGCACGAAAGTAGTTACCCAAAACTAATAGAAATTACTAGTGCATTAAAAACTCGTACTAAAACTAAATCAAAGATATATACTAACAAGCCAAAAGTTTTATATTATGTTAATTTCCCATAACAATATTAATGCTACATTATCTTGTATTTTTTTAATTTTAGACAGTATTAGATTATTTAGTTATTTAAGGCGTTGAGTACCAGTACATTAAAGACAAACCCTTCTAGACATGATAAGTAAAGATATGATAACCACTTAAGTACAAACATATGTTCGCAATAAAATTATTAGTCCATAAGCTCTATCAAACTTAAATGAACCAATTGAAATCTCGCTAATAATTAGAACAAAGGAAAACTGGCATACAAAAGTACATAGATGAAGGTGGATACTAATAAAGCACAGTACAGTATTGCAATACTCGTTTCAACAAGTCTCTAGATAAACAATGAAATAATAAGTTTATAAGATACAAATATATCACAGATTTAGGAGATCTCGATCATCCAACAATATACTATGCAACATTTATTGTATTACGACACACCATAATGCAGAAGCAAAGAGGGCGTGGACAGCTTTGTTAATTTGTTGGAATATTTTGATGAATTGGGGGAGAATATGAGGTATTTTTATTAGTTTTACATTGCTTTTCACCTAACTTGATGCCTTTCAAAGTGGATGCTTAGCGTAAAGTCGATAGTTTCACTTGTTTCAAAGAACTATGAAAAAGGTTCGCTCCTCCCACTATAGAATTTATATGTTCAAGTGATACAAAGATAGTTTGTATTGTATGGACCAACATGTGGATACATCCGATTTACTAGTTTTATGTTTCCTGGTAAATTATTCCAATTGCTTCGCTCTAATTTATGTAGTTTATTTTTACTAGAATCAATACCTTACATAAATTAATCATTTTTAGATGAAAGCAGTTAGCGTTTATAACAGAGACGAGTCAAATAAATCTATAATTCTACAACAGATGTTGAGGACGCTCAGAGAGGTGCCTTCGGGAGAGCATTCTTTATCACCACAAGAACTCTGTTCTTTTGATGATATGGCAACTACTTTAGTTGTGGACTCAGTGCTGAACTTTCAAACTCACAAGATGCATCTGAGGTAAATTTAGTTTTTCTCATTTAGATTTATTTAAAATCAGCTAAGTATGATTTGTTTTTAGGAAAAGATATATAAAACAAGATGAAAGGATTTTGGGCATGTCGATAATGAGAGAGTTTCGGGAGACACAAGATTTTGCTCAAGCTTTGAGTAATTTTTTTTGTCTTCGCTCGGTTAAGTCATTTTTGGCTCATATGACCGTGCACAAGCAGTTGGGATTCAGAGACCACGTAATGCAATTTTACTTAAAATAGCAAGTTTTTAACTTTATTTGTACTTATTTCGTAAACACGATTTAATATTATAATCATCTAATAGTTTACTATTATTGCATCACTCCTCTTACTTTCTTTTGTACATGTTTTAGGTTATGCGATTTCTCAATATATTTTCTAGTAAAGCTGGTTTTACTATTAAGCCATGCAATAGATATACTGCAGAACACAACCAAGGTGCTAAACTAGTTGCAACTAAACACTGGTTTGTTCTTATCGGCTATCTGAAATTAGTGAAACATCCATATTAATACCATATTAAAGTTTATTTTTAAGGCATCGTGGTGATAAGATTGAAAGATTGTGTGGTGTAATCAGTGAACTTAATGAAAAAGAGGAAGATCAGCTGCTACGTCCAGGCCATAATGATTTTTCTGTTATGTATAGTACAAGGTACTTAAAATAAGCAGTATAAATAATAGATGATATAGATCCCATGATTCTAGGAAAAAATGTGCTCAGTTATGGTTAGGGCCAGGAGCGTATATTAATCATGATTGTCGCCCAACATGTCGATTTGTCCCTAACGGACATACTGCTTATATCCAGGTTCTTCATAATTCGAATTCAAATGCATTGTAATCTTATACTTTTACCAGATAGTTTTATATCGCAGTGTTTCTATAAGTTTTGGATTTAGGTGCTTCGAGATTTAAGACCTGGTGATGAGATTACTTGTTTTTATGGAGAAGATTTTTTTGGAGACGATAATGAAAGATGTGAATGTCTCACTTGTGAGAGGTATGGTTTTAGAATTGGTTCTTCGAAGTATTTGATTTCTGGTCTCAATAACTGGATATGGTTTATTGTTTTAAATGTGATTGGGTTTCTATTACAATAGAAACCCTTAGGAATTTTTAGCGTAAGACCAGCACTAAATGTTTAGGAGAGGTCGTGGTATATTTTCAAATGAGGAAAACAGTGACAGTGCTTCTGGAAATAGTGTAGATCTAGGAGAGCAAGAGCAAAGGACATTTAAATACGGATTACGGGAAACCGATTCACGTATCCATAGGTCTGGTATGATTAGGTAATGAGGTTATATAATGATTGGGTTTAAGTATTTGTAGGTTTAATTGAATTTGTAAACCATTCTTACCGTTATGTATGTGGTTAATAATTTAATATTTTCGGGAGAATTTTATGGTGAAATGCACTACTCACTAACTTTATTAAACATTAAAGACAAATGCAGATTGTTAGATTGTTCTTTGTGGATGTTATATAAAATAGTTCATAACCCAATAAATTTAATATGGGTAATCTCTATTCAAGGGCGAGGTAATCAATCATTTAGTAGTTCATATTCTTTCTATAAATGTGATCTCTATTATTTGACTGCTTTGTAATTTATTTCAGTTTTCTTCAGGTTATGTATTCTCTTATGTATCTTTCCCGCTGTTGTGCTCATATTGTTAATAAATTTAAGTGCTCTATCACATCCTAAAATCTAATGGAAGAGCTTATGCGGCAAATATTTCTGTTTACTTTAATTTATGATGGATATAATTGTGGTTACACTAACGTCTTTAGGGAACAATGGGTCTTGTTTTTCTGAATATATTATTATAATTACACGTGGTCAGTACTCTAAATATAACCATAATACGTAGCGCCATCTAGCATTAGGTACTAGAAGACTCAAACAATGACGTGAGATGAATTACATACAAAGGTTCCATGAGGCATCCATTTACCACATCAAATCAATGCGCAAAATGGTTCTAGATTGTGCGCTCCAATACTTTGCACAATTTAAGGGCGCGAATATAAAATATTTGAAATTTATTATAGCGTGGATATTTACTAATCTCATTTTTCTAATGTGTTGGGAACAAATGTTCCACATTAAACGTAATGCAAGGTAAATCAGTGAATTGTTTGTTAAATATTCTATTATCCTATAACAAATCTTCATTTCAATATTATATGGATAAGTTGTACTTATGCTCGGACGGATTTTTGACATTTTCTAAATTAATTGCCGATTTATTTCGTTGAATTGGGACCATAGCTAATATTTCACCAAACATTTTGTTAATGTATTGCTACAATTTTGTTCTAAAATATTAATAATGGGTAGTGAAACTATATATGCTATTTCAGTTCTTACAACTAAGTATCATACGTTATGGAGAAGTCAGATAAAGGAAATCGTCGTAGTTCTGTGATTTTTTAAACATTTCATAACTTTTGGAATACTTTGAGGATGATTATTAAAACAATAATTATAAATGTTTAGATATTGAAAGTAAGGCAAGTGGATATTATACAAGATAACCTAGATATTGATGACGACACGAAATCTGTTAGAAGACGTAGAGTCAGCTTTCACAACGTTAAAACAGTACAGTGTGTTTTAAGTTTATTATCCTCAATTGTCAGAAAACAATAGTATTTATAACACCTAGTTCTCAATTCTTTTGCAGAAATTATGATAAGAACAATTTCGATCTTTTGGATGGCTCGCCTTTCCGTGAAAAAATCCATGAAACAATGAGCTCTGATGGTGTATTGACGTATGTTTTTCACTTTAAATCAATTTATGGGTATTCTACTATTTTTCGATAAATTTGTTTTCAGACCTGGACGTAACCACACTAGGATGTCAATTTCAAGTGTATCATCAACGACACCATGCATCACTCCGGTAAATAATGTATCTGATGATGGGGATGACACTATGTTACTTCTGCACGGATTTACAGGTGCGCTATACGGAATGAATTGTTTATTTTATATTTGGAAGCACTAATAGTGATTCATTGTTAGCCTTTTGTTTCATTCTAGTTGTTAGTGTTTTCGTGATAAATAAATAAATATGTATTTATTTATTTAGTATTTTTACAGATCCCATTAATAGGAAAGCTGTTCAGTTTGAAGATCAAAATGTAACTCGAAACATCTGTATAGACATGTCCGTCTGCGATACCAATCTCACTGAAGCTTCTAGTACTGAAAGTGGGCCATAATTGGAAAATATATTACTAAAAATAAATATTTTATACTAGGACAATAAGGAAGTAGTATGAAAGGAACAGTTATATTAGAGGAAAATATTAGTAGGTACAGCAATAGTATTCTTACAGTGCAAAGTAGGCAATTTTTTTTTAGTGTACTCTATACTTTATTATTGTGGTTTACTTGCATTTAGACGGGGATAATACAATTGCGTTGTTCGATCGAGTGGAAAAATTTGAAGATGAAAATGTTGCAAGTCATATTAACTCCATCAGTTTAGTAGATTCGGAAAATACTATGAATTTGTTCACAGGTAAGATCTATATATTTTCTGTGAGTTAACATAGGTATTGGTACCTTAATAATAATTTGTAGCAAGTTCTTGATTTTTGAATAGTATCCTTTTATGAGTTGAAGTGCTGGTATAGGTAATTGTGCTGCTGGTGATGATCTATGCTGCTCTATGGATATATCCATTGCTCAAAAAAATAAAACAGACTGCAGCTTGAATCAAGTTTCAGAAACTGGATTGGTGAGGAGGAATTATCTTGAAAATAGCATAGTTTTGATAAATACAATTTTTGACAGTTGTGCATAAGCAGCTATTTGTTCTCAGGTATATACTCCAGATTTCTCAAGCGAGCAAAAGAGTAATAACGATGCAACGATGAAATTACTTGGCATGTCAAGTAAGGTATGTTTTATTTCATGTATGTATCACTTATATTTACAATAGGAACTGAATTTTCTTTTTTCACCATTCATTACTTTAATGTTTTCACGACGTTTTTCATGTTTAGTTGGATTCCGGATTTCATCTTCGTATTTATTTTTGCCATATTCTACGATATGTAATGTAAGCAAATAACTATTCAAGATAGCAGTAAATAACATCACTTGAGTGACAGAAGTAGCTATAGAAAAGCATAACCTTACCAAAAGGAAAATAAAAATTGTGCAGTTTAGAGTCGAGAAAACGAACTTTTACTACAAACACCAATTATGCGTCGTGTCGAAAATGCTACCGTTTTGCTGAATTCTGATGATGTCGATATGTCGGACACTGAGGTTAAAAATTTATGTATTATTTGATGATATTTGAATATTTCTGGTTTTAGATGAATACTATTTATTTTTAAAGGAGAATGGAACCACCATTAATTTGTTCACTGACAACATGTCTCCTTCCGAAACTAAAATGGATAATCTGACACTCCAGGTTTCTAGCTATTCTTTAAAAAAAAATTTCTAACTATCCTTTAGTACTGTTACTTTTTTTAAAAATATAATACTCCCAGTCGGTTCCAGGTTTCGTCAAAAAATGAGAGTACCACATCCTTCCATTCTCTTCTTGAAGAAACGACGAATTTTATCAGAATGACAATGTTTGAAGAGCAGTCACTGCAAGTAAGATTTTATGCTTCTTGAAATTAAGTCTAGACCCCATCGTCTTTTTATTTTTATGTGAACTATTTAAATGATGCTGACCGACAAACTCTAGCGAATAAAGTCCGCCAACGTTGGTGCAAACAAATGGATGATAAAGTGTCCAAGATGAAAGATAAGTGAGTCTATTAGTCGTCTTTATTATATTAATTGTGTTTTCATCGTCGTTAATTAGTTATTGATTTTTGTTTTAGTTCCGTTCATTTGCTAAATCCCCTACTTTTGTCTCTAACTGTTTCTGACAGTATAAAGGCGAATGCTGTAAAAAAACTTTGTACTAAAAATGTGAGTTCCTGTGCCTTTGAAAATCACTGTGAAACGCTCTCTATCATTTAAATTCAATTTACTACTACTTATGAATATTTAGTTACGTTTAGTTAAACGCTGAGGATGCTGATCTTCTAGTGGCTGGTAAATATCAAGCTGAAACAGAGTGGTTTGCTATACGAAGTGAAATTGCTAATGCTGCTAGGATGGAGGTTGACGTTAGTGACGCTTATTAATTTATTTTTCCTAGTTTTTATTTATTTGATATATTTGTTGTGATGGAACCGAAAAAAAGAGTATTTATAATTTAATAAATTCTTCTACAAATTCCCAATAGTCAGATAGGATGTTTTACTATTTCTGGATTATAGGCTTATATTTCAAAAGATGAGCCAGAGATAGGAATTTTGCGTGAGCAAGTTGCTTTGTGTCAGAATATAACGCAATTGAAGAACGGTAAGATTTAGATCGTAGTAAGAATAGGATAATTTTTGACATTTTTGTTAAATTTTCAGTTGTATGTGATTTGGAGAAAGAATGCATGTCTATTTCTATGATTGAAACTACAAAAATACCGGATATTATTACGGAATATCATAATGAAGTGGCCACAACTGATGAACTAGATGCGATAATACTCCGATTGGAGCTCAAGGTTAGAGTAGCTAAGAAGATTTAGACCTGTCCTGTCAGCTTAATTAATTTTTTTTAAAGGAATTAGAGCTGGATACAGTGTTGGCATGTAGACGCAGTGTTCAATTAAAGAATGAGCATTTATTTTTTGCGGAAGAGATTAAAAAGATGCGGATAAACAGGACTCGTGCTCTTTCAATAATTGGACGCTTTAAGGAGGATATATAAACCGTGGGTTTTTTTTCCATATTCTGATGATTGTTTTCTCTAACAGATTTTAAAACCACGTTTTTAATTTGGATAGAAGACCAAAAGTTCAATGTCTTTTATAATCTCTTATAGAGACCTTTCTTTTGCAGACCCGGCGCATTGTGACCTGATGGTTCAGTCTGGTAATTTGCCACTTTACGAATTAAATTTAATTGAGGCGCTTAATGTTATGTGAAATACTTAAGAAGATATATTGACTCTTCATTATATTGAATATTTTTTGTAGTTTCTATAAATAGCATTTATTTCGTATTTTTGACGTTTTCATTGTCGTAATAATCATTTTGAGCACTGCATATGCTCTCACTTGCAATCGCAGTGTTCTGTATACGATAGTCATACATCTGTCTCTAATTGACCTCATGACACATAGGGCACCGCATTCATGTCTTTGTTTTATGTACTAGCCATAAACCTCAACACATTCTCGTTTACACTTACGAGATATTGGTGGTACGATAACCATAATTATACATTTTTTTCTGTTATTTGTATTATTTTTGTACAGCCATGTCTTCTTGACTAATAACATCGCTACAATCTCTCTTTTTTTCTCACGATATCAGTGAGGTCATCTTCGTTTTTCCTTCTGTTATGTTACTATTTCATTTGCTAATTGGAAATCGACTATTTTGAGATTATCAATCATAGATTAATGTCGGGCTAGTCTCCATGCTACTATACCTCATCTATATCTTGGGTTATAAATTTCCTTTTATGTTTAGTCAAGTAAGAAAAATGATGCGTCTTGAGCGTCGCCGCCTCCTTGATCAGAATCTTTTGGTTTTTATTAATGACATGGATATCGATAGTGTTATTATATTCCTTAAAACAAATGGAATACTTACAAATGCGGTCGTGGATAAAGTAATGGTGAGAATATTTTTTAAAAGGTTTTTTTTGCTTAGATAGTGTATACTCTGAATTTGTTGTGAAATTTAGACAGCCGGGTCTCCACTTCATATGCGAACTGCTTTGATTCGTAGTCTTAAAACCCGTGGTGATGCGGCGTTTGATAAATTTTTTCTTGCTCTTCTTCGCTCTGGACAGAATCATTTAGCAATGTTATTAAGACCTCTCGTGGATGAATCTGTACTCCTAAGCACGTTAGATTTTAGGATAATTTTTGGCTTATTTCTTTTAATGATACATATATATTTATTTAGACGTTTTTAAAATTGCATATGTTCGATGCTATATTGCTTGTAATTTGCTAGTATCAAAAGTTATCTTTTACAGTGGACATGAGTCATTTACTTCAATTAGCGAGCGATCTATAACAAGAGAGGAACTGAATTTGATGATTCAAGGTGAAAAACAAAGTAAGCAAAATTAATTAGTGCAATATTTCGCTGAGTACAATATATGTGCGTTATTATGCACAGGTCCTGGTAAAATAATGGATTATTTTGTAGAATCCAGTATTGAGAAACAATGATTGATCGTTAACAGTTTCTTCTTTGCATCCTGTGGAACCTACCGGGTTACTTGAGAATCTCCACGTCGAAATGATTGATGGCGATGTCTCTACATGTATTGAGCAATATGAAAAAAATAAACACTTAGTTAGTTTTTATTTTCTACTGCTTTCATGAGCGATATACATTTGATATAAATAGCTTTCTATTTTCAGATATACCCAAATTTCTCTGCTCCTAAAGGACTATGTTTGATCATCAACAACGAACGATTTTCGACGATGACACGGCGTCAAGGCACAGAGATTGATCAAAATAATTTATCAAATCTTTTCAACCAGTTGGGATATACTATTATTATCGAAAATGATCTTACATGCAAGGTATTTTTCTCCATCTAATTACTATTCATCATGCTAAAAATGTAAAACATCGTCCAGGAGATGTTATTTCGCATACGTTCCTTCGCAGCAGATCCTTTACATCGAAATACATCCTCTGCGATTGTCGTGGTATTAACTCATGGCGAGAGAGATAATCTATTTGGTTAGATTTTGGTGTCTTTGGTACTCACTATTTTCTATTACTTAGATAATATCCTCTGCTATTATAGGAGTAGGTGGTGATGAGGTTCTTTCCATCAATAATTTCTTGGGTGAATTAAATGCCCGAAATGCACCTCTATTGGCGGAGAAGCCTAAGCTTATATTCATTCAAGCGTGTAGAGGAGGTATGTTATTAAAAAATTCTTGCTAAGAATACATTGGCTATCTCGATCGAACAACAACACAGAAATGGAACGACAGGATGCTATAAAATAGTCTCCCATTTTTATATTAGATTTAAAGTCCAGGTTCTTCTAGATTTTATTAGAACGACGAATGAAAACTAATGGTGTATGTCTAATGTCATATAGAAATAAAGATCACAGTTATTTTTGATACTGATTATTCGTAGTAATTTCACTTTTCATAGATAAGATCTCTCTAATTATGGTGTGGTCCAAAACTGCAAAAGACAATATATTGTAATGAATCCATATAAGTAATAAAATTAGAAAAAAACGTCTTACTAACAAGATATAAATAAGTTTCGAGAAATAAAGTGCTCATTTTGTGTTTTAATACTAAGCGATTTTTAAAACATTTATTATACGTAATCAACTGATGTTTTAGAACAAAGGGACCCTGGATTTTCATCTTACGACCACTCTGATTGTTCGCATGAAGATGGTCCCCTCGATTTCTTTTCATGTGTACGACCGAATAGTGGTTCTGAGGTGTTTCTTATTTTACTCTTTAAAAGTATTGAAATTAACTACTTAGTATTGTTCAGATTTCTCCTCAGCGACTACCATTAGAGGCTGATTTTTTAGTTTCTTATGCTACACCACCAAGATTTGTTTCTTGGCGAAATAGTTTAAAGGGTAGCTGGTTTATACAGGCAATCTGTCAGGTAATTTAAATGTCGGATTACCAAATGAAGAAAAAAATTTCAGTTAATATAAGACGAATTATTGAGAAAAGTAGGATAAGCTATTATAGGTTTTTGCCCGACATTCATGTGACAGTGATATATTAAATCTGATGACAATGGTAAACCAGCGTGTAGCTCTTGGATATCAAACCAACTGTTCTAATACGTACAAACAAATGCCAGAGTTTTCTTCACGCTTAACGAAAAAATTTTTCTTCTACCCAGGAGTTAAGAAGCTTTCATAATAAATCAGTTAGTTTTAAATTCGATTTATTGCCGTCCTTGTAACAATATATTTACCTCTTTCATAATAAATGTTGTCTTAAACAATCAGTGCTCAAATATAGTTCTGATTCTAGTATGTCATGGCTTAACATGTACTTTTTCTATTTCGTATTATTATGACGATCTTCAAATGCCCTTTAGCAGTTTTCTTTACGTTGTTGTTTCTGCTGCACTTGGTTGTCGACGTGATTATTCATTTAATTTGTACATATTTCTAATTGGATCCATTCATATCAATATATCACTTGGCAATATGCACAACAGGTGTTTCTTATTTTCGATTTTAATTCTCATGCATCTGTAGTTTTCAATTGGCTGAACGTCAACACATCGTCATGTATTTATTTCACTTACCTAGCAGTGATATTAACTGCAGTGATCGTGCAATATTTTCTTAATAATGCTTTTCATATATATTTCTCACAATCTTAATAAGATTATGCATTGTTTATTACTGATTTGAATTTCCTCTATGAACTTTTTTCCCTTTTCTTTTCAAAATGATGATCCCACGTATTATTAACAACCTGAAGCATAGTAGCTTTCATTTTTCTTGTGATATTATGCGCGTGTATCATTACTATTTTAGTGGGTGTTGAGGTGGAAATGTTTAACGAGTTCATTGGTGATTATCCGCTGTTGTGATACTGTGGACTCCGCCCCTAGGGCGGGTTTATACTGCAAGACTTGAGGTCTACTGTTCAACAATAACCATTCCGGGAGCTGAGGCATGGCACGACTTTCGCTTCTATTCACCGTATTCTATATCATCGGATACGTCACCACGCAAAGATTGTATTATGTGAGTGTTTCCAATATGTACAGAAATAAAGGTTTAGTAAAGAAGTACAAGTGATTAATTGCAAACTAATTACTGAATAGGCCTAGTGTTTTATAATTTAGTTCTTAATTTCGTCTGTTCGTATTTCCTGGAGTTGAGTAGATGTTGTTGTAAATAGAGGAGCTAGTAATAGATCCTTTATTAAATTCAGAAAAGGATAACAAGGGTACATAACATAGCAAACGCCATTTAAAGTACAGTGTCCTAGTTTGAGGAGTTCAGTAAGTCTGTTTAAATACTGTACTTTCACGATGTAGTAAACAATCGTCATCAATATATTCATTCACTGAATGAGCTGCCTAGAGAAGTTCAAAACAAGTTGTGATCATATAGCACTGAGAATTAGTTGATGCCTTTGTATCTTATTGTGTTGGGATTATCATATCAATGATAAACCACGGAAAAGGGTACTTGTCATTCAGTCATAATTCAAACTTAAGATTTCTTAATAGGTCCCTATATATTTCTTAAGATAGTTTACCTACACGTTTCTGTAGCTAACTGTTGCTGTATCGAGATATAATTATCAATTGAAATTCAAAGCAAAATGAAGGGAGTTGAGTTCTATCCAACAATGATGGAAAGTAGTAGCGTTTGTACCATTGACAAATAATTAGTGATCAATATAATCGTAAATAATTAAAATATTGCTACGTAGAGGTAAGAAAATCTTTTATATCTCTATGCTGAATGCTCACAGCAGTGGGGGACATTAAGGTGGTCACGCATAATAAATATGCATGATAATTGTGAGATCTCAGGGCTTATTAAAAAGACAAGCGCTATAGGATTTTCTTTCATCTAGCGATTACTTAAAATATCATCCATGCTGCAGTTTTTATCTGTTTACTTTGGATTATACGAAATTATGACTAGTCAGCATTATGCACAGATAAATAATTTGCATGTGAAAAAATATCACCCTTATCTATTAATTTCTGAAAGCCATGCCTAATACGTAATGCCACTTTACAAACAGTATATTCCGTCCGCAAGATATTATAACTATATCGCAACACATGAATGTATTTATTTTTGCAGTAGAGTACTTAATTTGAATTTTAGATGGTGCTCATAGTATTTGTCTCCGTTATCCTCGACGTCTACCATGTAATGTAGGACATGCATTTCAGATAAAGTGACAACATGGACATATGAATATCAACTTCAGAGCAAAAGCATTCCCGCATTAGGTCAGCGATAAAGGGTACCAGCTCGCCGAGGAATGACATAAGTGAGATTGATATTCAGTCCTACTTATTTTGGCAACGATCCGGAATTTGTTTTAGTGAGGCATCATATTCGCATTTAGCTTATTATGTTAAAACTAGGTGAATGTAAGTCGGGGCGGAGCAAATGCTAATGGTAATTTAAACAATTAATAGAAAGATAACTGAGGTATTACCTTGTAGATAATTTCCGCACAGCGCTAGAAATTAATCATATTTTCATTTAATAACATTAGTTAATTTTTCCAGATTGTCGGATCAGATCCTGATGGATTGCGGGTGCCACTGCAAGGCGATCTTCAGTCAATCGTCTCCCAGATGCTTCCTCGAGTAAATGACAATAACTCAGAGGCTAACCAAGTTCGGAAGCAAATCTTCTCTCGTAAATTCTGGCGACGATAATTGTGCTCTTCAATAACCATAGGCCAACAACATCGACTGCGTACCCAACGGCCCTTATATTAAATAGTTGCTCTAGTCTTGTTCTATTCGCAAATACAGGTTTATTCACTTATGTGATTATTCATTACATAAAATCGAAGACAAAAAAATTACAACTTCAGAGCAGTATTTTCTTAAAATTTCTATAACCAACTCAGCATAAAACCCATTTAGACATGCCATACATTTGTCTGTTATTCTTTAGTACTAGCATTTTGCTGTTATGGATCATTGTACATGATTAATTGATAACTTCGATGTTTTATGTTCCTTCCATAAAATTATCCGGCTGCCAACTTCGGATAACTTCACCTGACTAAATATTGCAGCATTACTAGTATATTTTATATGATTACTTCTATAATAGTTAATGATAATCATTAAAATATGCTTATTCCTAGAAATACTTCATTAATAGCTAATATGACGATAGAATGAGTTGTTAAATGGCATTTTATCCATCATATAATGCTTAATTGAATGGCATTATGAGTTATGGCGGTGCTTTATTGTATCAGGCTTCATCCTATTACCAAAATACAAAATACCTACGGATTATCAAAAATAAGCCTGAGAGTTTGAGTTTAGTAGTGATAGAATAATTAAATATATTTATGGGAGAAGAAGCAAATTTAATGAGGATACCTTTGCATGAGCAGAATTGTAATTATACACAAAAGCCTATTAATAATTAAAAAGACCTATAAATGTAAAAATCATAATTAATAACAAATTTTCTGAACAGAAAGGGTAAACTAAACAGTCTTCAATGTTAGTAAATTAACAGTTACTACAATAAATATGCCCACGTACATGAACGTTTTAAGTGCTACATGTACTGAAGGAGATACGATTGTTAGACCTTATTAAATACATTAACACCAAATATGAGACTACAATAAAGAGATTGAACGTTATAAACAAGCTCGTGCATTGGGTTGGTCCAAATGTAACGTATGTAAAGGTGGGGTCCTTAAATTTCTAGACTATAGTATTTGTGACATGTCATTTTTCCACATTTCGTTTTTCGTGATGTTTGCAAAAAAGTAAAGTAGCTTAGTAACCGACAAGAACAGCGTATAAAATGGCACTACAATACACATTAGCATGAGAAGGTTAATCACATAATCACTAACTTCCTCATTAATTATATCTTTGATTCTCTTGACTGTCTTCCCCTCCATCTTTTCCTTCTCGTTTCTTCATACATATTTTCCGACTTTTTCATATTTGCGTATGCATTTAGTACTTCAGCATCCTTTGATTTCCATCGCTTCGGCGTTTGTTTCCACAGAACACGTGGGGACTTACCGGATGTTTCACTGTATGTATTACACGTCTTCCATAAAATTTAGTTTAGTACTTAAACCAATATTTGATTGTTTCAGGAAGGAATAACAAGTACTCGAACCCCTCTAACTGATTTGTTAAAAAGTCACACATAATTTACAAATATAACATTCAAATGACAGTTTTCCAGCAGATCAAAATTTTTTCAAACGGCAACTTTAACTGATTACTCCGAACGTTTGAGGAGCTGAGACAACTTCAGAAGTACAAAAACGAAATTATAATCTTCAGTAAATGAAGCTTAGAGATCGCCTCGTCCCTACATATAGACACTTTATTTTGCCAATGGCAATTCCTTTCAGAAAATTAGTGAAGCTTTCGAGAATACTGAGCAATTACTGAAGACGAATTCCACTTTACCATCAATACTGCTTAAGCTATCTACGCCTGCGTTTTGCACGAGGAATGATACAACCCTTCATATAGTTGATGGATATACAATTCAGGTATTATTATTCTAAGGAACATTTAGTACAGGTAATACTTAGTAATTCTGCAAAATAGTTCCTGAAGTAAAGTTTACAATAATACTCTATATTGGCCGTACACTTCCACAATAATTAAACAAAGAAAAAAGACTGGGAGAATTTGCTGCAAAAATGACAACTCAGCAAAAGGTGCGATAAACTTGTTCTAATCAGAGTAGCAGTGGCAGTGTTCCATAGAAGTTAAATGAACAAAATATGGATAATTTCAGCGTAATTCGGAACAATTTAATCAATGAGAGCATAATTTTCGTCCGTGTTTGTATTATAGACATGCCCTTCACTAACAAGAAAATCGAGATCTGTCTGCACAGAAGCCATGCTGATAGCATTCACACCCTAAAAACCATCAGTGAAAAAATAAAAAGCATATAGAAACCTGATTTCAAAGATATCAATTGTAAGAAAATACTAACCTGCTTAATAGCTTCTATGGAAAGGCCTGTATCTCCATAGTGTGCTTTCTCTCGCCCCAAGAAATCCATGATCTAAACATCACCGAGATCAAATATTATTTACAAATTTATGCAATTAAAAAATAATGACCTTCCCCCTTTGTCCAGTTAAACCATGACCACCTGTAGCAGGAACACCTGATGTACTCGTATTACTATAAATACGAGAAGACTGAGAACCAAACATGTTCTGAAAAAGAGAACATATTTTTACTTTGGCCCAATTCACTCTTACTATTATTTGTAAGAGCAGAAAGTCTTTTTTTTAAATTTACCTCTTGCTTTGTACTATGTGTAGATGATGCCATAACATCTGCAGGAGGTCCAGCCGCACAGCCTGACAGTGATTTACCCATTCCAGATCGAAGAATTGAACATACATTCTAGGGAAGAACCTATGTATTTTTTAAAACTATTAGATAGCTTAATTTTAAACGCATACCTTCTCGAAATATATTTTGGTTATACGAGCTTCCAGTGTGAAAGCATGATACTCTTTATCATCCGTTACTTCTCTAATACTGTAGCACATAATTCCTAAACATCAATAATACGAAACGAGAGTACTACTTTAAAAAAATTAGCAAGTTAGTACCATGTATATCTGACAGAGATCGAAGTTTACCAAGCGCCATCACTCTTGTACCTTCAACAAAACGTGGAGAACTTATGTCAGATTCCGAAATCTACAACAGCCAAAATTGACTTAACAGCTCTAGATTAATAGTGGACTACTGAATAACTTACTCCATTATAATTAATAACTTGAAAATCTTTGTCCATCTCCTCAGGATCACCAATTAAGTACATGGTTGAATTGTCTTGTTCTTGATACGACTTTATATTACCCATAATAAGGACCTACAAACATGGCACTGTTAGTATCATGTATTGAAAAATGAAAAAATAAGTTGGTTAAATGTATCAATGATAGTTACCACTAATGTCAATACTTTAAAAACATACCGTGCTAAAAGGAAAATCCCCCAAAATATATTTTTCTTCAACATTTGCTGTTGAAGAAAGTACGGAAATAGTTACTGGAACAGGTAAACGCTCAGCAACTTTAGTAGATTCTGTGTCTTTAGGACCGGATGTAGCAAAAGAAGTATCGCCGGCCCATCCTCCCGCATCTGGCCCAGAAAAACTCTCATTCCATGCCATTTTCCCTGGAATATTGCACGTAATTAGACCACTATTGCATTTATAACCAGTAAACTCTTGCCATTACGCAACCAAAACAAATTTAGTAGAAATAGAGTGGCTAAATTATACTAAAATTATTTTAGAATGTATCAACTCATACAAAATTATTTTGTACATCTTAGACAGGAATAATATCTCTTAAGCCCCACTAACAATCCAGAAGGAAAAAATTCGCGGCAATCACAATTTCAATTCTTGGCATAATTCCAATTTTCTAAAGATATCATTTCGAAATTACTGTACTTTAGATTTCGTGTCGAAACTTTTTAAACAGTTTTAGTTAATAATTATATCAAAGTATTGTTATCAATAACTATTAAATAAGTAAGGAATAAACATAGTACTTACGATTTTTATGAATACAGACATAATAACTAGGACTTTACGTTCCTGTTTCGTAATAGGTGGAGATAAATGATACTTCTTTGTAGTCATGTTATTCGTCTAATTATTCGTATTCTTAAAGTTAAATTATCAGGACTCAAATAGATTATTTTATAGTATGAAAATCGCTGATTAATTATGCCTTGTTTTTTTTAGATGTAGCTTGACAACAGTTAATGAAGTCGTATACTGATTTTTCAGTTTTAGCCTTGAGTGTTAAGGTCGATTATCTTCAGTTTGTTTTGAGTAACTGTTATCATTGTTAATATTCATACTGCTAATGAGAAAAATTGCAATTTTGCAACAAGAACAATTTTTAGGAATAATATTTGCAATATTAAGTAAATTTTTGTTTTTGGTCAGTAGCAATTTTATCGTTAATGAAATAATCCTTAGTTAACGTCATGACGACGTTATCAGCTCAACTAGAATCGCTTCGTACTGCAACTGCTTTGCAACTAACAGTTGAGCGGAAACATGTTTCACTTATATTTGACAAAAAGGAGGCAAAAAAACTGGATAGAGAAACTATATATAAGATAGGTAGGCACTTATTTAGCTTAAAGATAATATGAACTCTATAGAAGTAGCTATTAAAATTTTCTGTTTATTTGAAATATCAATCTACATATAGAAATGCATTAGAAATGTTTACATCTTTTTAAAAATTATCTATTTGATATTACTGTATTCAGGCTGTACTGGTTTGAAGCAATTGAAAAAACTGGATCCTATATTTAATAAAGAAAACGAATTATTTGAGGAGTCTTCACTTAATTTCCAACGATCTCTTATTTGTCAAGAGGAAAACGCGAAGTTGAACAAGAATATTGAAACATTCTTATTTCATTTATCTCCATATATACAACATTTTGCCTGTCAGCAAGTTTTGGAATGGCTCGTTTATAAGTATCAAGTGAGGTGTAAGTCATGTCAAGGTAGCATTGCTACTTTCAAGAATGTTAGCTCTCTATTAGGCTCGTTTTTCTTTTATGTATATAGTATTAGATATCTTAATAGTTTCACTTTTAGATTCACGCGTATAATGCTGAGTCAATGATCGTAACATTTCTTCCATTCCACGAGACAAATTTCTATGGGCGGATGTTATCGATTGTTGAATTTAATTTTAGCACATCAAAAGAGTGGAATTTCCTTGAAGGCTACTGTGAAAAAGAATTTCCTGTTCCGTTCACTGCGGTTTGTTACTACTGCTTAAATGGCTTTAATTTTCTTGTCTCAAGCTTCAGTTTGTGTACAGTAGAATCATAATTTTTTCAGTTATTAAAAAACACGCTATCTAGTACCCATTCATTGCTCAGTAGAATTTCAAATCATATCGATAAAGGGATTGAGGTCTGCAATTTTTCAAATCCTCACAATATTAAGGGATTATAACTCGTTCTTTTTTAGAAATGCGTAATATTTCAGCTTGTTGGAGAAGAGTTTTTAGAAATAAAAGCCCCCGTTCTTTTCACATTTTATGCCAAATTATTGCTATCCGTACTGGAAGATGCCACTCGAATTGATGATTCTCTTCTTTCAAAAGTTATACCGCTTGTTGCCAATGGTCTTAAGTTGGTTATATCAGTATTAAAAAAATATTTTTCATTTAATACTTGGGTTAGTATTAACGTATTTTATTTTGAGAAGTCCACTACCATCATTTCGTCATGCATCTCTAATGGTCATATGCCAACTTTCAATTAGTGTCAAACTTGCTCCTCATGTTGTTTCATCACTGTCAAAGATGTTATTAATGGTATTTAGTTTCTTATTTATAAGTGGAAACCATGTGGATTGTAATTCCATTTAGAAATTGAAAGAAAACTCATTATCAAGTTCATTGTCTACGCTTATTGTTCTTTGTCAGCATCAGTGCGTCGAGTTGCTGTCAACTAAGTATGTTGTACTATTATTACAAGTAAATTTAGGTATTGGAATGTAAACCGCAGATTCAAAAGTGGTTCGAATGAAAATTTGTCATAAGTTATTATATGTTTAAAGAGTTTCAGAGCAGTGCTTAAATTAGTTCGCAATGCGGATATACTTGGGTTATGGTCGTGTTTCCGGTTATTGGCGGTACAAACCGATCTTATTTCATTTTTTAATCCATTATGGACCACACTTTTCATGATTATCGCTGATAGTGAGTGATAGTTTTACAGTATTTAAGTGTTTAACCTCTACCACTTATTTTTAATGCTTTGCAGATTCCCAGTCAGAGGAAGTGTTAACGGTCTGTATCAAGGCTCTTCGTGAATCATCGCTTCCTGAGTTGTTATCAAGCAGACAAGCTGCTATGTTTCTTTCTAAAATATTTGAAATGTCAAATATTGATAGTTTAAGTACGGAAAAGAAATTTGTTAAGCATATATACACTATTGTTGCAAGGTTGGTTAATATGAAATGGTATAGATTTTATTTAAATACATAAAAATAATTTTACTAGTTTAGTATATCTTTTATATTCTTAGAATGCTTATCTATAGTCATAACAGTAATTTTATGTTGGAAACTACTTAAAATGATACAAAACTAGGTATGCTGATGAATGGGAGAAACTGTGCAGTGAGTGGTTATCTAGGGATGAAGCTGTTCTGAACAAAATAATAGATTTATATTCTCTTCACAACGTAATGGTGGTAAGTTGAACTATTTCGATGTGGGTTCTTCTTAAAATAGTTATCGTTCCATTTTTAATCCAGATACCTGCAAAAGAAGAGGCTAAGAAGAAGCGTGTGCGCCGTCGATCTAATTCCATACGAAGAAGTGTAAATGAGGATGTATCCGAAAAGTCACTAGTAGAGGTTTTTTCTAATTTTCATAGTGCTTTTTCGAAATTCCTTATATTGGATCTAATAATACTTTACTTTATTGATGCGTTGATGATTTTTCTAAATACTTGTATATGGTTTTTTGTTACCTCTAATTTTCAAAAATTAATATTCTGGAAATAGTTATGAGCTGTTCGAGAATTTATGGCTTGTTATTTTCATTAAGAGTAATATCATGGTTTAAGAAATACCTAAGTCTTACAGAGAAAAACCGCTGCAATACGAGCAAAGGATATGGCAGAAGCATCTGATTTTGCTCAAAGAAAGGTTTTCTTGGGAGATCCTTTAAAAAAAGCAATTGAGTGGATTAAGGAAGAAAACTGGGATAATGTATGTTTTAGAAAAGTATTTAATGCACTTTTCATTATCGTATTTTTTGAAAACAGGTATCTTGGGCTTTAAATGAGATGGCTCGTAGAAAGGCATACTTTAACAATAAAGTTGAAGAAGACATATTTGACTTTGTACTATCCATGATTCGTCTAGTTGTAAATGGTACAAAAGGACTCGTAATATCTGAGGTCCGCTGTGCACTTGCAGAGGTAAACATTTATTAATAATAGAATATTTGGACAGACGTCTTTGCTATAACTGGTAATATAATCGTATTTTATAGGCTCCATTGAAGGAAGACTTCATTGTTATCCTACTGACTCGACATGAATCCATTGGATCTGCTCCCAAAAAATTAAAGACAGATAAAAATAAACCAGCTTTTTCCAAAGTCTGCTACTATTTTCACTGTGATAAATTTAGGTACTTATGTTTGTCTTTTCAGGTTTTGGAAAGTGAAACGAATGAACAATGGGAGAAGCGACTTACATTTGTATTAGAAGTTCTGAATATGAGTAACTACGTGATAGTTAGCGCTCGGTTGTTTGGAATTTTGTTCGGAATTGTTAAACAGTATGTAATCATTTAAAAATATTGGCATTATTTGCAGTTTTACATTGGCTATATATACAATATGAATATCCTGACTTAGATTTCCTCCAACTTTTCTTATCAAATACTTATAGAACTGATGTAGGCAGTGAGAGTAACCAATTGATTTATGTGCAGCAGCTAGCTCTAAGTCTACTCATCAAGATGTTAAAGAATCCTGGTCAGCTTACTGAATTTATATGATTAGTGAGCTTCTGTTATTTAATGTATATGGTCTATCCAGGTAAGTACCATGTATCAACCAGCGATCTTCATATGGACTCTGTTGTGGAGACAATGCGTTCAACTCACAGTCATCATATCATGCGTGAATCGTTACGACTACTTACTGCTGCCGTGCGGCTTTCACCAGTTCGTAAATCCTCTTAACATTTTTCCCTTGTATTTATTTATCCTCCGATTTTTATTTCAGAGCTCAGTTACTTCACATGTTATGTCAGTATTCACATTTATGGGTAGTGGTTTACTGAGGAAAGATAATGAACTAACTCTTAGTATCATCGAGAGTACTCTTGAAGCTCTCTTTCATGCAGTCGTTGCTGAAGATGGAAAGGTGAGTTAACTGTAGCTATTTGACCATTTTAACTGGAGAAATATTACTGTCAATAACTAGGATAAAGATTATATGTTGGGAATATGTAGGATATGTTGTCATTATTAGATGTATTAAGTAGTGCTTTTGTTTTCAGAGTTTGCCTATGGATGTGTGCCTACGTCTCATTGAGGTTACCCGTGTATTTGCATCTTCTGCTTGTGATATTCCCGCTCATCGACGTGCTCGAATGGCTCATGCAATTTCTAGGGCGATCCGTCATATAAATGTCTGGATTGTTGCTGGCGTCTTGTTAGAGGGGTATGCATGCGAAAAGAATGCCTAATGGTATGTACTTGTGATAAACAGCTAATTTAGATTTTGTGCAAAATGGCAGCGATCTGCTTCCGATGTTAGTAGAAAGAGTGCCGATCAAGATGCCTTCGAAGATTTGGCTTTAGATTTATGCTCACGAATGGAGCCAGTTTATCAGGTAATTTATTTCAAATGGCACATTGCTATTATAAAAAGAAGTCAAATTTTGCAGTTATCAGTTGCTCTTGATCTTGTCCAATTCGTTGTCCGTTTGGGTGGTGACGCTCCAATTACTACAATCTCAAGCAGTTTAGATTCAGCTATCTTTGATAGGTTGTTTAATCGTTATTTTATGGTATCAAATCCAAAAATAGTGGGAATTTATAGTTACTTATTCTTTTCCTACTTATTACAGAACTAAATATTCATTACCAAAGCTTCGCCACTTCCGATTCGTTATTATAGGATTGATAGTAAAAATACTGAGCAATCGTCAGCTATATGAGAAGGTAGGATAAATGTAAATTGTATTGTAGTTGTAAAGATTATCACTTAATTATAATTATACTGTATTTTTAAGTTGGCGACATCCAGCGATGATGCTCTGTATAAAATTATGTCTCCTATTGGGAAGCGTCTCATGATATCATCTGTTGAACTGGATGAGTTTACAGCTGAAGAATGCACCTTAGCTGAAAAAGTTGGAGATCCCCAGGCTCTTAGATATTGGATAGCACTGTCTGCCAGAGCTGAAACTGTAGCTGAAAAGGTATGTAATTGTGAATTTGACTTTTGTATTTTTTATAGACTGTCAGAAATCAATTGTTGTAAGTTTTATAGTGAAAATATATTTGGGTAAATGAAATTTAGTTGCGCTACTTACTACCTGGAGCCGTTGCTGCTGATCTGATTATTGATGTTCTAGAAGATGAGAAAACTGATTGGAGAATGCGTGAAAAGGTTATATAACAGCTTTTTTTTTAACTCTCAAAATAGTTTCTAGTATGTGTTTGTTTAGAACTTTGTATTACTTCAGACTCTTCAACTGACTAATTTAAAGCTCATGCATGATGGTTACTTTTACACGAATAGCGGTATAAATGAACAGCACCTAAATAGGATGGCAGTTGTTCTAAATAAATGGATTGGAAAAGAAAGATCTAGTCGAGAGAAGGTTCCTTATCTTTTCTTCAAAATGTATATACTGTTATAATTATAATTATTTGTCTGGATACTATAATTTCAGATTACTTTATGCCAAAGTGCTGCATTTAGTTTGAAATTGGTAGCCAAGAGAATTCCAATGCAGTCAGAGTCACCTGTGTTGACTGAAACAATGAATAAATGCATAGAGACGGTATATTCATTCTGTTTGTGGAAAATGAATGTGCTTTTATTTGTCTAACATCACTTTTAGGCAGCAGCTTACCAAACGTTGGATGAATGCATGATCGGAAATATTTTATTGCTAGCTGGTGAACTAATTAGGTTAATTTTGCTAGTTTTATATTTTCATCAACCTTGTTTGGATGATAGTCTAGCTTAATTTTTTCAGGTCACATAATATACGATCCACTATGTTGTCGGCTGTGCCTTTGTTAAAAACATGTATTGATATACTTGCTGAGTGTATATCAAATCATGCGAATGCGCAAAAGGTTTTTTCTTTGAAGACAATTTCTCAAATTGACTTTTATATTTTTGAATGTAAGATGCTTTTAGGTTGAAATTAGCCGACAGTCAGGAGAATCTGTCAATAAACTTCAACGCATTCGACAGCAGTCATTGTGCGGAAGAAAATTAGGAAGTGATACTCTTCTCGTCAGTACTTTTTAAATTCTTTGCTTTTTTTAAAATATTAATGGTCCTATATCTTAGGTCTGTACATTGACATGTATGCAACGTATTCTCGATCAGTTTGCTTCCTTTGTATCTGAATTTATTCCTGATATTCTCGTGCGTTTTTGTCGACTCACTGGACGGTATGCTCTTAATATTTTAACATATTTTGTTAGATATTTATTGCTTCATACTTCTATTATTCCAGATTTTGTGAATCTGACAGCATTAATGGTTCACCAATTTTTGCTGACAAGACTCAAGCTGCACAGAATAGTAGAGCTAATATACAATACAGGTTAGTGAATATTAAATAGTATTAAATTTCTGTAGTTAAATGTGGGTTTATAGGCTTGGTCTAATTCGTAAAGCTTTGCTCAAGATAGAAATTAGGGTTCTTCCTGCACATTTTGCATCTGCTGTAAAACAATTGCTAACTGAAGAGGTAAACAGTTTTTATTTGAAAATTTTTGGTCCTGTTTATTATTCATTGATTTACTTATATATATTACATTTTTTCGAGTTTCAGAAGCCGATTTGTGTTCTTTTCTCTTTATTTGGAAGTTACTTTGAAATATCTAATAGAGCAGTGGTTGTCCAGATTAGAAATACGATTCTAACTGATATTTATCTTCCTGCATTAGAATATCGTATGAAAGAGAGGAAGCCAGAGGTAAGACTTGTTGAGTTTAAACTTGTTTGATAACTAGAATTTCGATATTTTGGTTTTTAGAATTTCGAGAACATTGCAACGGTGGAGCGTTGCATATTTGATTCACTACTCTGCTTGGCTGATGTTTTGACCGAGCACAATATGCGTTCCATTATGGGAGGTTTGATTGATTGGGCAGAGCATGGTATGAAATCATCTGCTAGTTATTTATTACGTGTGCGTCTTGTACCTGTTTTCCACTTTGCAAATAGGTTAGTTCAATTATTACTACAAATTCATGGTTTTAAAAATTTATCGTTTCAATTTTTTCTCTTTTCGTTTTATGTGAATAATTTTGAAAAGCTTCATATTGTTTATTTTAGGTTCTATAATTCTTATAACTCATTATCTCTGCCATACTTTGGAAAATTGATAGAGATGGCTCCCAAAGTCTTAAAAGGATGTAATGCAACTAATATCACTGGTATCACTTGTTGAGATAATACCATCTGTAGGTAGATATTAAATGTAGTAGTATTTATACAAAAGGTTTTTTAGAAATATCTCTCTTGTTGCTGAATGGTAAAAGAGATACGATTGAGGGTTTAGAGGCAGATTTTCTAGTTCTGCAAGTAATTAAATTTATAGCAAATTGTGCTCGTCATCATGAGTTTCTCATGCAGTTAGTTCTATTTATTTATTTATTTATTTATATCATTTTTAAGTAGATTCAATATATTCTTTGTTTTCTAGGGATCGTGCTGAAATGTTGATTGATCCTTTAGTAGAAGAGCTTGTTAATACAAAGTTGGCTGGTCACGAGTCGCGTTGTATACCTCACTTATCAGATGCGTTATACCGATTGGCTGATGCTCACCCTGATCTATTTTCTGATATACTTACAAAAATATTAATAAAGACAAGAAGTAATAAACCTAAGGTACTGCACTTATGTTTTTCATAGTATTGTAATGAATAACTAATCTATTTCCTATTTCGATTCGCTACCGTACACTCCTAGTTGTGGAAGCATTATTTGACAAAGTTGGTGATGGTATCGCTCCTCAACTTCCAATGGTTATGCCGTTTCTTAGCGAATTATTTGAAGGTATAGTTTCTGCTTACCAATACCACTTGTTCTTGGATAAACCTATATATACATAAGAATTATGTTTCAGATGAGAACAAAAATGTCGAAGAGCAGTGTGACCGAGTGGTCCGTTTATTACAGAAGAAATTTGGTGAGAACATCGCAGAAGGATTTACATAAATGTTACTTGCTTTCTGCTGAAAGCTTTGTTATACAATTCAATATTTTGTTGATATATTATTTCTTTATTGTTTATATGAGTCATAGCATTGTTTTAAATGTTGTGTGGCTTCAGTTGTTATTTTGTTAGGTAAAGTCGTTGAATCTTTATTCCGCTTGTTTTACTGGATGTTAATTACCAATAATTTTAAAGATTTATTCAATATGCGCAGTTGACATATTATTGAATGTCAGCTGAAGCCTATCTATCACTTTATTTTCCAGGGCTGTAATAATATTTATATTAACTTCTGTATAACTGAAATCACCAAATAATTCTGCCTCTCGCAAGAAAAATGACCATCCATGAACTATACGGTAGTGTCTGAAAAAATTATATAATAAGGTAATATTTCCATGCATCTTTATTTACTGCAGTCAACTAGTATGATGTTGGTTATACCTAACAACGGCATCCTCAGGTGGTACGAAGAATACCTTGAAGTCACGTGAGAAACGGAGCACTTGGTGAACTCCCATACTTTCTACCTGTATTGCAGATAGAGGATTTCTTGAAGCTGTTTATCCTTTTTGATTGATTATAATGGGTACCTTCGCTGGATCCACAATACTCTTTGTTGTGTGATTCATGGGTGCTACATGACTTGTATTATGCCACATCTTCATAGGTAGAAATTTAGATATCATCTCCTTCCCTCCATACTCAGATGGAGCATCTTCATACCGTAATACCCATCGACAACGAAAACGTAGTTCACCAATAGATGATGTGACAAGAGATCTAAGTGCTAGGTAAAGGCTTATGATACCTGTTTAAGCAAATAAAAGCAATGTTCGAGAAGAAAGAATATTTAGAAATTCTTCAACAGCATTTTGGAGTGTTGAGAATCAGTGGAAGCAGTAAAAACTAGTTATTTATATTCATTCTAACGTTGCACTTATTTAAGATACTAACTGTATGTATTCTTTGAGAGAGATTCCGTTGTGTACACTAATTCGTTCGTCTAGGTCTACAGTTGCAACCCAAGAGGATCGTCCCCGTGACCTTGCAACACAGTCCTAAATACACTAAAATAGTTTCGGTCTTTCGATCTTTATTCTGGGCTTTTAAAAGGGTGGCATATTTTATCTGTACTACTTATTCTTCTTTTTCCATAGAATTTCCTTCACCCACCTGTAGCTGAATATCATGTCTACACCTATGCCTTTTAAGACAATTCGTATTGTTATTCATTTCAACAACTTCAACTATCCCTTCCCTTCTATAATTATCTAGGATGCTCTGCGTCTTGTAGTCTGCACTTTGTTTGTATACAATAAAGTGCTCAGTTCCCTAAAGTTCTTTTATTCGAACGAAAATGAAACAGATTCTTAATAAGCTAATGATAATAATAACTTCCACCTGTAATTTGTAATATTCAATAAATTCAGTGAACATCATCCATTTAGAAGTCGTTCCCCAAAGTGGAGCTAGGCATACAGAAAACGAATACTTATTAGCTGCAAATTGACTAAGAAAGTCATATTAATATTAAAGATAAAAACTAAATTCTCATTGGATTTATATGTAATTTTAAATCATATACCTCGATTCTGAATCCATAGAGGTTGAATATCACTTTTATTTATATGATCTTCAGGATTGAAGGTGAGTGCAACAAATCTAGCCGATTCTGAACCAAGACACTTAACGGTAAACTCAGGAAAGACTGTTGTTTCGTAAGGAGAAATCAGCTCGTTCAGAGAATCGTCGAAAATACGGCAAAAAATCTTTCGCCTAAATAGATTTGTCTATTTGTATTAAAAGTAACTGCAAAGTATTATTGATGAAATAAATTAAAATTCCTACGCGAAAAATCCATATGATGATAGAATTACAGTGATTCCATCATAATAGGAGTAAGCTGAAAATATAGTGAGGGAGTCAGCACCACTATACCGGATAAAAACAGCTTTCTGAATTAGTTGGGAAGGCTTCTTTATACTCAACGAGTGATAATGAAGAGGTTCTATAATGAATTAAGAAGGTAAATTTGAAGTAAATAAATATCACTTCACATAATAATTGCACATTTCTAATTTATTTCTGTAATATAGACCTGGAAATAACTACTTCCGAATTATTACTTATATAAGCAATATCCTTGTCTAACATCCAATAAATTATAGCTAACAATAATTAGTAGGAATTGTTTCCACTACGCAGCAACTCTTTTTCATAACAGAACAGGTTAACCGGAGAATTAATATTTCCTTCAAAATAGTTGCTTTATTGGAAAGGCTAGACAACAACTCATAAAGGATTAAATTCAACAATCAAACAGGCTATTTTCTGATCACCTTTAAGGTTTCTCCATATGTAAAGTAAATATAAGAAGAAAGTAGCCACAGGTAATAAAAGACGACTCCTCATCGGTCGATGACCTACTTACAAAGTAATTCACGGATGTCAAATGATCAACGAAAAACCAGCCATTACTAATTGATCATGATAACAAAGATCACCATTAACAAACTTTTTTTCAGTTACCCACAAAAGTATTAAAAAATAACATATAAGATACATTTTTTCATATCTTTATTCGACTATCGGATCTCTGTCCAGTTTTATGTCTTCTTTGAAGGTGTGATGAAAGGAAAACTTCATTCACAAAAATTTTTCCGCAGGAGCTACACTAAAAATTAATTATTTAAAAAAAACAGATTTCCGTCATTTACTTTTTTAAACTGAGTCAGAAGATTACAAGCTACAATAGTCATTATATTTAAACGTACAATAAAAAAAATTTTGACTTAGGAAAACTGCTATGACAATATATTCACTAAAATGATGAATAACAAAACCCGTTGGGCAATATGCCCCGAAATTCATGGCCATTTCATTCAAATGTGTTAATAACAGGAACAAGAATCCAGTGTATCCGGCAATTAGCTAATAGCCGGTACGTCTACCGTTTTCATTAATAGCCAGAAAAATTCGTTCAGACACTGCTAACCGAATTTCTAGTGACACGGATTTCTACTTTGATGTTTTCATTGACT
>JAJAVP010000059.1:777413-817093 GCA_020740425.3 Heterorhabditis indica
AAATCACCTGTGCTGCTTTCCCGCAAGGATCGTCGAGGAACCGATCCGGATGTCACTAAACATTGCATCGCCACTACCACTCGGCCATCTGAACCTATTGTAAAAACAATAACACAGTTTATCCACAGCTTTTCAGCACTATTTATTGCAGAGAGCAACTTTAATTGTGAAATTAGTCTCTCGTAGAGTCAAAAACAAATAAATATTGTAAATACTTGTGACGGTATTTAATACATTTTAGTAAACTAACTTTATAGAAAGTTTTACTGGGATCTTGAACTACGATTTTTTTGATTTCCTGGAGCTCCTTTCGTTTTTCGGACAACTCAGATTCTAAGCCTGACACATGCTCTACCAACTGATATTGAGTTTTCTAAAACAAGCAAGTAGAATATGCACAATAAATGATGACCAACGAAGAGTAGTTTCAAAAATTATTACCAGAAGATATTCGATCTGTAGCTGTGCTATACGCAGAAGTTTACTTGCTCTTGTTAGTGTATTATCTGCGCCAACTTCTGCCGCAAGGAGTGAAGGAAGTACAGCTTGTAATATATCAAAACGTGCCACGTCATTCTCTAGTAGATTAATGCTCACTTCATCTAGACATTAAAAGAATTAAGTTTTTTAAAGTTATTTTATGTGGTGCTATATAGTTCACGTGATATTCTATTACTACTAATTTACTAATATTGTTTAAGAAACGTTACTCACCAATTAAATCCCAGTTAGGAATACTTTTTTTTAAAAGTGAAAAATTAGACACAGATGATTCCGACATTCTTCTGGTGTAATGAATATTTACTTATTTAACTATATCGTTAGATGTATAAGGACCTAGAATAGACAAGCATATGATGAAATAAGATGGCGAGAGCATCGTAACCATGGGTTACGAAATGACATACTAGTCGGAAAATGCTACACAGATATTAGGAGGTAATTTGATATAAATAGACATGTGTCCTTGTTTTAATAAAAACACTATTTCACAACTAATTTCCTATATTTGGAATGTATAAAACTAATAAAATATAAGTATCCTGATCTGTATTCCAAAGCATTCTCCACCTGAACTAACTATACCAATCTAATAATCAAGTACCCTCTTTCACGTTCCGTGTTTCATTCGTTCTACTATATTAAGATTGTTAGTAATATCACATTATGCATACCTAACCCTGTTATATCATGTTTCAGCTATTTTATTATAATTGTATTCCATCTCAATTAATTGATAAATAAATAGATAAACCACAACTAATTAATTGTAGCCTTTATTCTATCAAACTAAGCCATACTATTTTTATTCACATATCTAATCATGTTATCATGAATTTAGCAGTGGTACAGTGTAACAATGTTTTTTGCCATACTTATAATACGAGAACCTTCTAAAGAAATTTTTAGGAACTACTTACTATATTATAAACGTGCGACGGTACAGTTTTAAAAATTTTAATGTAAAATATATGATATTATACGTAATTACAGAAAATAAAATATTCAATCCATTCACTGGTAGTAGATTATATTTTATATCCACTAGAGGATTTCCACATAGGTTGCTAATACTTAGTTTTAACTATTTTACTTAAAGATATAAACTTGGGTGCAATATTCAAGGTTTTTAGTATATCGGTACATATTTTGAGGTGTTATGTATATTGGTGCTCTCTGCTTAACTTATGGGTGACTTTATTAATATTACTAGCACTAGTATATTGTTTTTGATGAAACACTTGAAATTGCCTTTTGTCTACTGTCACTCATAATATTGGCGATTTACATTAATATCACTTAAAAATGTTTGTGCTAATATATCATTTTCAGGTATGAAGAAAGGGGGTTATGTAGGACCTGAACTAGCCGAGGAACAGAATTGTACACAGGGAATACAGTGGATTAAAGATGTAATTTTACATGTATATACTTTAAATTTCAGTGTATATTATGATTAGATGCCATCATAGTTTTCAGGTGTTTTCAGACTGTGTGGATACAGACTTGAAATTGCTTGGATTTATAATTGGTTTGATATCCCTGGCTCTTTGGCTAGTTCCCCTTTTTCCTCAACTTTGGCAGAACTACAGGACAAAGAAATGTGAAGGACTCTCTCTGGCCTTCCTTTTTTTTTGGTTTGTTTTTATACTTAGAAATTTTTCTGTTTAACTGCACATTTTTAAATTGTTTATTTTAGGTTAGTCGGGGATACGTGCAACATGTTAGGAGCAATTCTTACCCATCAGCAACCGATCCAACAGATTATTGGAGTCTATTATATAGTTCAAGATTTAGTGCTGTGGGCCCAATATGGGTACTATACCAAAGTATATCCAAAGAAAACACAGCGAAGTGCTTATTTCATATTTATTTTTTGCCATTTTATAGTTTTTAATTTCCTTAGTATTTCCTTCAGGTGCTACTATCGTAGTGCCTTGTTTGGCACTGGCATCCATGGGTTCATTTTGCGTCTTTTCTGATCAATCTCATCGCACGAGAATGGTGCGCTCATCTGGTTTCAACTTTTCTGGGTATGTTATTATTTGTTTTGAAAATATGTTTTTATCTCAGTGTTTATAAGAACATTCTAGGCTATGCCCTAGAGGTGATTGTACATTGGATAAGGCATTAAAGATGTGGCCTATCTTTGAAAGTTATTCTGATATGGTGAGAAAATATTTTAATACCTTCTCCGCCTGCATTTAGTTCAAAACTATCAATTTCAATCTGTTTAGTTGGGATATGTGATTGGATCTGTAGCTGCACTATGTTATTTTGGAGGGCGTATTCCACAAATAATTAAAAATTACGAAAGAAAGAGTTGTGAGGGTCTTTCTCTTACAATGTTCTATATAATAGTAGCTGCCAATCTTACCTATGGTGTCTCTGTTCTAATGGCGACAACAGGATGGATATATTTATTGAGGTGAATTTCGAGTACTTGATCTTTTTTTCCAGAATAATAAAAATCATTATTTTCGTTATCAGACAGTGCTTATCTTTCTGATATCGAGTGGTTTTAGATTCTTTTATTTAGTTTCTTTGAATTAAATATACCAGTCCGTATAAAGGGGAAAGGTTTCAATGTAACTAGGATCAAAATCTGAATAGTGATAGAAGTAATGATAATAATATGTGGCAGGCACTTTCCATGGCTGGCGGGAAGTCTAGGTTGTTGTTTCTTCGATGCTATTATGATTTCGCAATACTACTTTTATAAAAAAATGAATGCACCTTCTCTTGAGGATATAGAGAGAGAGGGTCTTCTCTCAAGTGGGGAGACATCTGAGTAATCCACTTTAACTTTAGAGCCCTTTTGAGGTGTCTCACTTGTTTTGTATGTTCCATATATGGACTTTAGAACCTTTCTGTAATTTTCTTCTTACTTTTCCACTGTGCATTTCTAACAGCTAAACTAACGCAAAGTTATCAGCATACTATTTAATAGACGTGCCTAATTATTAATTCTTACTTTGCACATACAAATTGGTGACTTATTTTATTTGTTAACAAACTAAATAAGCTTTCTATATTTTAGTTGATTTCGTATGATTCGTTGTTCATTATTTCTCATATGCCAGTAATTTGTCCTGTATATGTTGATGATTCAGGGTTGATTCATTGTCATTATAAACAGTCTTGTATTGATTTTGAGTAAATAAGCCAGTCTGTTTTACCAAAATTTTAAAGTTTTATTGCACAGTATTTCATTATAACTATCAATACAACGTTTTATTTTAAAGCCAAACAACTGACCAGTTTAATAATGACTAGTCAAAACTAAGCAACTTAACTATTTTATACAACGTAGGAATTAAATGGATTAGTTTTTGCTACTAGAAATCTGACGTAAACGACAAGAGATCAAACAGATTTTGACTCCACAATGGAGTCTGCTACCATTTTGGCGAATAGAGACTTTTCGTCTGCCATTAGAAAAGATGGGGAATCAAATTCAACAACTGATCCTTTATCTAGAACCATTATCCTGAAAATAATATATCATTGCTGATCTATATGCTATTATTATTTGAGATACCTGTCGTAGTCCATAATAGTATTAAGGCGATGAGCAATTGTAAATACTGTGCATTTACTGAACTGTTCACGAATAGTAGCCTAAATTAGTTGTTAATATTTCCTTGAATAGTAGTCCTCCATTAATTACCTGGATGAGGGTGTCTGTCGTAATATCAACTGCTGCTGTAGCTTCGTCTAAAATAAGGACACGAGAACTACGTAACACTGCTCGGGCGAGGCATACTAATTGACGCTGACCAACGCTGCAATAGGGAATAACTATGTAACAGGAGGGACAAATATATGGTAACATACCTAAGATTTTCGCCTCCTTCGCTGATTACATAGTCGAGACCTCCTTGTAAACCAGACACAAATGTTTTAAGATGAGCTAATTCAAGAGCAGCCCATATATCACCATCAGAAGATCTATCAAACGGATCAAGGTTGAAACGTAAACTTCCAGAAAACAGGACCGGATCCTAAAACAATATTGGGAAAAATTTCTTTAAGAGATTAAAATAGGCAGTACCTGAGGTATGATAGTGAGATTTCCTCGAAGGTCATGGAGACCAATTGTTGCTATGTCAATTCCATCAATTAAAATCTGTCCTTCTGCTGGTTCAATCATTCGAAACAAAGCCAGAGCGAATGAACTCTTGCCTGAATTATATACCCTTTAATTTTTTTGCAAGTAGATACAATTTCTTGCTGAATAAAAATTCAAACAAAACTTTAGACTATAAAATAAGTCGGAGTATATAAAGAATAATATATACCTGCGCCAGTCCGACCAACAATTCCGATCTTTTCTCCGCTCTTAACATCAGCAAAAATACGATTAAGAACAAGATCCAGACCACTTCGGTACCTAAATTCTATAATCAAAAATGATAAGAAATTAACAGAATACTTTATAAAATAATACCTAGTGGAATATCCAACAAATTTGACAATACCATTAGAAGGCCAGTTAGGTGGCATGGAGTGAGCGATTTTCCATGGAGCCTATAGGTTAACAATGAAATCATTCTGAAAATAAAAATAGAATACATACCTCGTTTGGTGTGGTAGAATACTCGATAATCCTTTCAACAGAAACGATATTTGCTTCAATATCACTCACTTGTCGTACAGCAAAATTAAGCACTTCAGTAATCTGGCAGTTCATATTTAAGTTATTTTTCTGATAATAAATGTCCAAAAACTACTCATTCATTAGTTTCATGCAAACCCGTGCTTTAGGCATATATTATTAGACTTGGAGATAATAGTTTTTAAGTTAAAATATTATAAAATAAAGCATGCGATAAAAACGTAAAACATACGTTCAATGCATATGAAACAGACACTCCAATAATTCCGGGGCTGGTAACCCATCCAAATTCCTTGGAAAGAGCAGCAAAAAGGGCAGCAAAAAATATCTCAAAGAATAAACCGAATAACTAGATGCGATGAAAGAAAAATTAATTCAATAGGTAAACTGACAATGCAATTTCCAATAAATTCAAGTCGAACAGCCAACCAACGATTGGATACAATATTGGCATACTTGCAACGGATGAATGCATCAACGGTATTCCCTGATCTTTCACGGAATTCATTAACCTGATGGTTGACAAACTAATGCATAAAACATTCGCCTTAATATCTTTTTAAAAGAGCAATAATAAAATCTTATTTAACGTCGATTTATAATTTTTCGTTCAACAAAAAGAACTAACTCTATTAAATGCTCTAATAGACGCCGCCCCTTGTATAGTTTCACCAAAATGAGAATAGATAGGAGATCGATGGATACTTTCCAGTCTCTTCAGTTGCCGAGAAGTAGGTACATAGAATCGCTGCAAAATAACTTATCATTTAATTCTTATTCTGGGAAAATATCTTGGGTCACAAAACTAAAATAACGATAATATAATAATAACTTATTGACATTTTAATTTATTTCTAATCAGTAACTTTTAATAATGTATTTAAAAATTATAATGATGATATAAAATGCAAGTATTGATAAATAATACCAGTATTCAGTTCCATTAGTAAGAAAAGTGAGAAACTTAAAAAAAAATCAGAAAACTACTTCTTAGTGTAATTATTTACAACTATAATTTTACTAATACTACATCAAAAATGATAAGGTGATGTCTTATTTAGAACATAAAAATATACTAAAACTTTAGTGTTATGAAATATTAAATCATGAATGTTTAGTACCGCTAGAAGGATTTAAATCACATTTAAGTATTGCATGTTATCTTCAGCTAATCAAAAAGAGTTAAATGGTTCTAAAGCCTAGTTTTATTTAAGATTCGTTATCTTAATACCAAACTGATTTTACATAGAGAAGTTTGACGCTGGGCAAATATAATAACATAAAGTAACAGTGGCGGTAATTTCCAATCCAATATCTTATTTGTGATGAATTGCGGATATAACATTAGTTACCCATAATATTACAAATATAGACTAACTAAGAATATGAAGTATACGATAGTAAGCGGCAGGATTACAACAGCAAAGATTGGAGTAGATATTACGATGACAATTAGAGTTGATACAACCTAAACGGAGAAAATTAACTAAATATTAGAGAAACATATTCTATACAAGTAAACAAATAAACTTGATCAAATCAGATAAAGTTCGAAAATACCTGGAGGACGCATAAAACAAGATATCGAAAATTCATTGGAAGTAACATATCAACTGTTTCAATATCCTAAAATATATCACTGTTATACTACCTATAGGATATAAGTGTATTATCAATAATAAAAACAACGACGAAGATTACAAATAACTTGAAAGCTAGAAATAATATACCTTAGCACATCTATTGAGAATCCTTCCCAGTGGAGTAGTATCAAAAAAAGACATCGGAGAACGAAGAAGATTATGGATCAAAGGTGAATGAAGATTGCGAGAAGCCGCAAGACCGGCGTGAACAAGAACCATTAACGAAACAAGAAAACTGGTACCTTTAAACGGATTCTTGAATAACAGGTGACAATTAAAAATTATGCAGAATAAAATAGAGAATATTTACATTCGATAGTTCCAAGAGCACCGTAGATACCTAGTCTCCATTCTACAGACATATGATGTGACACCGAACCATCGTACTCGTCAGACCTTCATCATTATAAGGTTTATTATGAATGTAGAAAAAAACAAAATAATAATGCTTAATGAATATGAAGTATGGAACTAAATTAACATACCATGCAGACAACCAAAAACTGCGAAAAATTTGAAACGTCATAAAAGCAGACAAAAAAATAAAGAAGAAGAAGCTAAGCCAGTATGACGCTGCCTTTACATATAAGTTGTACACACTCATTTTAACCTGAAAATGAAAATTAATTGAGTTCTAAGTATAAATCTACTATTAAATAATTACCTTGCCAGATTCAACTGTTTCCTTCTTGATTAATCTTCCACCCTCTTTTGACAACAAAGAAGATGATTGTGTTTCCTTCTCAATAGTGTTAGTTTGTTCACTCACAAGCGAAAATTCTCTAAAGTTAACATATTTCTAAATGTAGGTACTTAATCTTTAGTAAGTTAAACACATAATTGATAATTAGAACGTACGTCATACATTCAATGTTAGACAGATCAGTTGGTTTTTCTGAAGAATCCTCCTCTTTGCATCCTTAATCCAATAAACACCATTCCGAAATTCACAGCAAAAAACCAAACGACTAATAAATAAAATTCATCACTTTTTTTGCGAAATATAAAATGCAGTATCACCTTCTATTTTTGATAAACTTTCTTCATCCTCGCTTCTACTTTTCGACTTATATTCTTCTATAAACTCCGTGAAAATGCCATTCTTCTTTATTAAATTTGAATATGAACCTGACTCCGCTATTTTGCCCTCTACAATGTATAGATAAAATTCTCATTCAAACCACTTGACATACTATATAAGATAGTACCTTTAAGAACCAAAATTTCATCAGCACTTTTTACGAAGGATAATCCATGAGTAATAAAAATACGTGTTTTATGTTGAAGAAGACCAGAAGGCCCTATCACCTAAAAAAGATGCATAAGTATCTTATTACAGCTAATTGCTCTAATTTATTAAAGATCAGATGATTTAGAATAATTAAATTTACTTTTTCATAAATGTGTTTCCCAACATGAGCATCTACAGCAGACAAAGGATCATCTAGCAAGTATACATCATAATTTTGATAGACTGCACGAGCAAGTGAAATACGTGCCTTCTGACCACCTGATAGATTTATACCCTAAACCAGGACAAAATATCAAAAGATGTATATATAGCTATTAATAATTGTTATAATTAACCTTTTCACCAATTTCTGTCATATCTCCATTCGGAAGGATCTTCAAATCAGATTTTAAAGCACATGCATATAGTACCTAAATAATATGTTTAGGTATCGGCTTAATACACAAGTATTAACTTTTCTAGTCTTAAACAAATAACATACCTGGTTGTATAAGTTTTTATTGTACGGTTTTCCAAACAGGATATTTCCTCTTACGGTCATATTCTGAATCCACGGTTGTTGTGGAACATAAGCTAATTTACCTCGAACTCCTATTTTCCCCCGAATCTTCCCCATTTCACCTAAAGACAGTATGATTATAAAAATATTATCAAAACTAGTTTTAGTAACACTGTAAAACACGGTAAACTTGCTGTGTATACATTTGTATAAACTCACCAAGTAAAGCGGATAGCAAACTAGACTTTCCAGCACCGACTTTCCCTACAACAGCAACTAATGCGCCTCTAGATGCGCTCATTTCAATATCCTGTAGTGTAGCATCTTGAGAGTCTAAGTCCCATGTTGCAGAGAAATTGCGTAGTTCAACAGATTCACTCGATGCTTAACACATTGTAATACCATTGTTAAAAGTTTAAAAATGTAAAGCATAAGATATTCTCTTAAACGATACATAAAGCACGCATTTGGAGATTAATATGCACTAACTATTATAGTCTTCATTTCTATCAGCAACATGAGGATCAAGTTCTTCAGCGACGAAGAATTCCTTGAGACGACGATTAGAAACAACTGCCTGTGATGTGGCTCACGAATAATGCAATTACAGAAATTAGTTTGGACTTCAAATAAATCGAAAGACAACCTTACAAAATTGAAGAATATGAATAAAAACTTAATATTATTAGACAAACTTGAACAGTCTGATTGATGAGCAAAGCAATCATCGTCATTGGAGATCGTAATTGGTTAAAAAGAGTCAGCGAAACAAAAGCAACCTGTATAAAATATATACTACTGTTATGAGAGATTAGAATCAAGAAATTTGGAAAACCAATATAAAAAATATACCTGAGGAGAGAGGTTATGTTTGGATGAAGATAGCACATAGGTTCCGAACGAAAAAAGAGCGACCTATTAAGAAATAACGCTAACAGTAAGTATTATGAAAATGTATAAATATGAATTTCGCACCAAAAATGGACTAGCAGTGTTGAAGGCATCAATAACGTTACGAACAACAGCAGACTTCTTAATTAAGGCAAGTTCTCGCTGGCGAATGCTATCGATGTGTTCTTCCATTGGTATTTCCCATGCATATAATTTCACTACCTGCACACAAATAACGTGACAAAAAAAATCCAATGAAACTTTTGATAAATGAAATGAACAATATAAACCTTCATGCCATTTAGTACTTCATGGACCATTTTTGTCCTTTCATCTTTAAGCTTCATTTGTTGAACCTTAAAAAAATCAGAATATAAAAGAAAATAAAAGTAAAATAATAAAGAAGGAATAGCATAATCGAAAAATCCAAGATACATTGTTGTAGAATCTCACCTGCCAGTTTTTTACTATCATCGAACCAACAATATTCATAGGAACAAATACAACCATGATAATAATACCAGGAGCAGCTGAATAATTAAGAGTCATAAATAAGTATATCAGCGCTAAAGTTATCTGAAAGTATAAATATGATAGAATAAGTGGCTACTTTATGTACTTGTAGTAGTAGTAGTCATAACCAATTTCTATTTTATTTAAACATTGGCTTGTGACGTTCATTCAATTGGCATTATTTTAACATAGTTCATAACTATATTTTTTCTTAAATTTCAGTTGGATTATGTACTTGGTAAGGACAACTCCAAAACTGTTGAATCTGAGGTGTAATTAGTTGGAACCTTTCAACATCAATGGCCATTAGATTCACTATTTCACCAACGGTTTTATCACGTCGGGCGGAGTTGGAAAGTAGGAGTGTCTGCAAAATATGATGCTTATCAAATTTAATTATTTTAAATCACCCACGGCATCATATTTCCTACCTTTTTATAAACAGCTGCAGTAAGAACAGTCTGAAATTTAATTCCCATGCGAAACATTATGTAGAAATATGCGTTAACCAAAAATGATCGAACCTGAGAAGTAACTAGCAAAACTAAAATCTGTCCTAGAAAATAATCAGAAAATACTAAGAAAAATAAAGCAAATAAACCTCGGAAGCAGAGAACATAAGGACAGCATAGGAAATACCAATCCATAAAGGAGCAGTTGGATCAGAAATGAAACCGATAAGCTGACTGAAAAAAACTGACTGGAATTCATAAACTTATGATATCGCGGAATCTAAACAATATAAATTAAGAATGATAAAATGAATTGCGCCACATACTGTAATAAAAAGGGATTGGCAAATTGTAGTGTATCACTGCCAAGCTTAAGAATAGAGGCCGTAAGAAATTCCCAACGAAACATGTGGAACAAACAAAAAACAACCGACGGAAGAGGAACCTTCTTGCCATTACTAAAACCACTTAGTGATTTAGTTGTATAAATCCAAATTTTATTTCTTATCAAAAAATTAATTTCCTTTATACTGCCTTTAATAAAGTAAGTTAGAAACTCATTTCTCGTTCTCCTTCCAGACACTTTTTTTGAGCATATAATCTGAAATAATAGTCCTATAATTTAAAAAATGTGCTTGGATGGAAAAACTTCTGTAAAAATTTACTTCACCTTCAACTAGAGGATTCCAATACTTCTCCCACAACTCGCTCAAATAAGATGTAGAACTCCCTTGATTCAACTCAAATAAATCATCAACTTCTATGTCTTTATGAGCTCCTCTCCATGGTATAGGATTGAACCACCAAAGAGTAAGTCTATTAATAAAAGAACTTTCAAGTTCAGGCGACCTTTGCTGTAATGAAAATTAAATTATTTATTGTTAAAAGAAAGGTATCATGTGTCACTATTGCTTACATTATTCTTTCCCCTTCTGGGATCAGCAAAACACATAAGGAAAGCATATACAAGAACTGCAGGATACCAGATGAGGTATGCAATACACAAAGGAGATACCAAAAACGTTGAATCCTGTAAAGATAAAGAAGTTATTTTGCTAGCATAATATTTAATAAACAGAGTAAAAACAAGCAGTAAATTAGTATCTCACATCACTTCCTTGTCGAATATCCTGATAAAACTCCGGTCCACCACAAACAACAAATAATATGGCAGAAAGATGAAGAATCCCAGAGGTAACCATCCCTGTACGTAGACGAATCCAATGAGCAATGGCAGACGCACCCTGTCATATTTTTACTTATGTATAGATCAAATAGTCGGTATAAAGTTTACTTGAACTCGCCAAATTAATACTTACAAAAGTCATCGTCCATAGTAACGGATAGAGAATATATGCAGATGGAAAATCCTTGTTTGAAAAAACAACATAACCAAGAACGAATAATGAGTTGAGCATAAGGTAAATAGTAATAAGCTGAAGATTTCAAAAGATGATGAGAGTTGATCTAATGTATTAATCTACTACGATTAAGCAAAACATCTTAACCTCTTTTAGAAACTTTTATTTACGAATTTTCTAGAGAATAGTACCACTTATATTATATTACAAACCATTTTAAGTAAGATGTGATTGCTCCATGGAAGAGAGTCATACTTCCGGCTATTTATACGAGACTGAGCAAGGAAGAAAGGGAATAGAATCCAAAAAAACATAGAAGGAAACCAAACTAGCACAGTGTGCTGAATGCAGACAGATAGATTAGGTAAGCCATTTTGAAAAGGATAGTTCTGGAAATATAAAATTATGCCGTACTGAAAATAATGCTTAACTACCAACGAAAAAGAAACAGACCCATTCTTTCCCACAAAAAGTATCCCAGCTAACCGTCCTATCCATCTTAAAGATACTGCAATAATAATAATATAAATGCTATGAATCTTCATATTCTGATATTTGCAATTACCAATAAGATTTCGTAATGTACTATAAGAAAAACAAAAATGTAATAAGAAATGGTCAATAAAATTATAGGTGTTATCTAGAAAACTGTTTCAATTAATAAAAAAAAGATTGGTAAAAATAAGGCAACAAACAGAACAAAGTGTTTATTTATAACAAGAAAAATGATGATAAAACAATTGATCTTATGATCGCATTCTATAATTCTATTTAAACTAAGCACTGAAGGATTATAAACGCGATTTGAATCCTAAATAAGGACAGTAGACCATAATTCAAAATTTTCAATCCTTATGTTTTGGCATTTGAAAATTATATAATAGACAGAACTGATGGAAGAGGCTGTAGAGTGGGAAAATTCAAATGAATACTACTAATTTGGTAGTAGGAGTATTTTTCTGCTTGTAGACTCTGAGAAAGGATATTTAAGTAAATATACTGATAACAAAAAGATGACAAAGTGTTCCGATTAGCATATATTAATAACTGATAAGCAATTATCTAGTGCTGAAAAAATGTCGACCAGCAATCTTTTTCATAACTATAAGGTATGATGTCACTATAGACATCACAATATTGGGATCCAGATTACATATCTGACCAATCACAAAAATAAGCACTTAACACATACATAAGATCACCTCCATCTAATGAATGTGTTACTACATATTACTATACAAAATTCCGTTCGTTTGGAAAGAGATACATATTCACAGCACCTTCATCAATTTAATATAGGATTCATGGCTACGGCTAAACTGGCCAAAATAACTTTCACCTTCTAAGCAGACAGGAGTCCACTGAATGCGGAAATTAACATGCAACTTAGTAAAGTGAGTAAGAACAATGGAAATATACAATGGAATTAAACCCATACTTTATTTGCTTCTGTTAAACAACAATTAACAAGTACAAAAGAATCAACGACTAATATGAACTATCACATCCTGAATAAAAAATCAGATTAGATCGATCACTACAACAATGAAGTGAGTTTCTAACATAATCACTTCATAATAAACACTTTACTATATAACAAAAAGGTATTACTACAAATCCTTAATCTTCTCAGCTGTACTAGTTCCTTCCAAACGGCTGGACTTATCATTTTTATTCAGCTGTTTTCTAGGAAGAATCCTCTTCAAAATTTGAAACAGTAAAGGCCAAATCAGGAAATAGATAATGAAACCAATAAAATATAACGACTGAACGGGCTGAAAAGTACTGAATGAGGTTATATTACCTGAAGCAAGAGATAAAACCAGAATAATAAATAAATTTACCCCAATCCAGTATTTGGTTTTAATAAGGCCAAAGCAGAGAAAAGCGAATCCCATACTATAATTGATTACTACTCTTCCAAATAACCACACAAATGGACGAGCAAATGGTTTTGCAATGATTTCAGCCCAACCAGGGGTACGGTCGATCAGATAATATAGCTAAAATGATATTTTTCCATATTATAAAAAACTATCATAATACTATAAACTATTCATACCTGTTCTTGAGCAATTACACATCCAAACTCTACGAAAAACAATAAAAAGTATCCGAGATGATAGCCATGCCAAACAGCTAGATACATTAAAGTCACAATATGTGAAGCAGGTTTGCTACCCAGCCAACGAAGACGACGAAATAGGTGACTAAACCAAAATAAGTGCTTACAAATAATAGATTTATAAATTATACATTCAGATCTATATTTAATATAAACTACTATAAAACACTTATAATATTTAAAAATAGATTTATTAGGTTTCATTAAAAAAATAACCATACTTTTTAGCAAATGTATTGGTCCCACAATTAAATGAGAGAACGACTGAACTAAAATCATGACCTGTTTCCCAACCAATGATATGAATATCACGAACACCGTCCCATCTGAAAATTTTTTGGCTACAATTATTGGCATTAAATATTATTTTCCTATAGAAGAACTCATTTTCGAATTGTTATTGATTTAATAAAATAAGACTAAAATATTTACTTCACAATAGGTCTATTGAATTATAATTGGTGTAATATTCTTACCTAGACTAAAGCTATTACCTGTCTTTTCCATCTTTATCCTTTCCATTATATCCAAGACCAGTTAAAATAGCAGCACCTTCCTAAACATTTTAAGGTTCTTAGAAAAGATGAAAAAAATACAAGCCCACTTTTACTTTCTGAGAATAAAATCTTACGGTAATGAGCCAAACAGCACAATATCTATACATGGTCAAACGGAACCATATAGTAACCCATGTCCAACGCCACAAAAATGGGAGGTCCTAAATTTAATCATCGAATTTTTGAATGTACTATGACACAAATATACAACTTTTAAAGAAAAGAACATACGAAAAATTCCTGAGAATTGAAGAAATTGAGTGGAATCCAAACAGCACCCCACTGGTGTAACACCATATATGTACAGCCAGCAATGAAGCGTCCCAGAGAAGGCATCAAACTAAATTTCAAATTCATTAATCGTGAATAGGCTTTCAAACCGTTAAAATACTAGAACAAATACTTTTATAACTCACGCAGATTGCCTTGCTTCCTTGTTATCATCAAGAAATTCACCATTAACTAAGGAGCGAAATCTATTAAGACTGAACTGGGGACCTGCAAGAGTACCTGTAAAGAACAGACCAAATGCCGCTATTTCAAGTAGCCCTGGAACAGAACGGATAGCAGTCTTCTGCTGGTCAGCACGAAGTGAATTCTAAACACAAAGAGATAAGATCATGAACTTCACTTCCATTCGAAGTGTGTTCAGCTAACATAATGCACTCCATCGTAGACGTCCATTACAAGACCGATGAAACGAAGAGTCATGATACAAAATGGTGTTGTCCAAGTAATGTCGTATTTATCCGATTCAGCGAACCAGTAACCGATTAAAAGATGACCCTGCATAAGAATAAAGTTGCCACTAAGTTTATTTAATCTGTTATATATTCTAAAAAATTATATTATATGGATACTTTTTTAAACTTCTATCTAAGAAAAAAATTAATATAAACGTTCAAATAAATACTTACTAAAAATGCAATATGTGCAGTGATAATTGATTTTTGTGTTCCTGCCATAAAATTGGTTATTCCAAAGGCAAATAAAATAGACAGCAGACTATGTACGATAGCATATCCTAAAATAGAATAAATCTGGAAAATGGTGTCCTCCTAATATTTCAAATATATTGAAATAGGAGCTTTTAAAAATATTAAACATACTCATATATAGTGATATATAAGAGTACAATTTTATCATTTTAATAAAAATACATAAGGCATTAAATCCAATAAAAAGATAGATTACCACAGTTGAAAAGATATAAAGCTACTCCAGCCGTAACAAAAAAAACATGTTGAATGGTAGCAGATTTATTGCAGAAAACAGTACGATGCAAAACAGCAAGAGGATAACCTAAATAAAAACACTAGATTTTATCTTTAAAAAATCTGCTTCTAAATCCATCTGCAATACCGAAAAAAAGTTACATAAATAGATCGATATAAAAAAATAACAAACCAGCTAAAATAGATAATAAAAGCCGAAGCCCATCTTCCCTTGTGTTAAGGACATCAGCTAATACACCAACAATACCCATAGAGCACTTGCTGGAAAAAAATAAAACGTATAATTATTTATCAGTAATACCAAACAAATATAAAATACAGCGTATAGATCCTGTTAATGACAAGAAACGGTTATATTTAGAAAAAAATCCCTACATTAATAAAACAATTTCCAGAGTAAATTACATCCAAACAAAAGTTAGCTTTCAGTTACAATGAATACTAGACAATGCTAGCTGGTAAACAGAAGTATGCTAGTGAATGATAAACGTATCTGACCAAGTGTTGTCGGGTGACGTAGATACGAGCTAAACTAGCCAAGGTCATGCGCACTTAGGTAAGACCCGAAGTATAAAAAACCTAACGATAAAAATTAATGTCTGAAAAGCAATAGATGGTGTAAAAAAAGTAGGATTTCCACGGAAAACTATTTTATTCAAGTTATAATATGTACTCAGTAGTTCTTTAACTTCAATTATGTATTAGTTAATCATCAATACCATATTTTGACAAACGTTGCTTCGGAAATTGAAGAGCAAATATTCAAAAAAATGTATAAATTGTAGTTTTCACTAAAAGCATGGGTATGTGAGGTACTAATATCATATACATTCATTATATGTTTAAGTTCTGTTTTATTTTTAACTTCTCTAAACAATAATAAACCTACAAATTTAGGACCAAAGTTCAAATTCCGCTGGACAATATATTTCGTTTCGTTGTACTGGTGAATTATTATAAAAAGTATTATGTTTAATAAATAAGCTCTCAAAGTGCGCTTTCAAGAATATAGAAAACTGTTTTGTCCAAACAATTTATTTTTTGAAAACTTATGTTATATTCTCTAATGTCAACATAAAGAAACGTAAGTAATTATAGTAATTCCCATACATTTATTTTATGTTAGTGTCAGTGATACACCAGCATTGAATATTTGTGTACTTTTTTAAAATCAAATTTCATTGACACGAGGAAGGACTTAATTAATTGGTTAATAACGGTATATTTATTAATACACTAAATGAAATACATCTAACTAATAATTTTGTCAGTAGTAGTTATAGTAGGTTTGTAATATACCGTGTATTATCTAGTATATAAACCGCGAATTAGCCAGTAGCGAGTTTAATTGTCCGTGTAATTGCTAAGATTCACTGAATATACAGTGAGCAAAAAAACAATTTTAAAAGTAATATAACAGTTTGAAAAACTGTTGAATATATGACGAAGTGATTTTAGAATTTTCCTGGTTTATTGTGATTACATGGTTGGATTCCAGGATTCCCTATGAAAGTAGTTTTAGCTTTATTAATTATCTCAGTTTATTGAAGTATAGGAAATATGCAAAAAGGGAGGGACCCACAAGGGTATTGTGGTACAAGGGGGCCCTACTCTTACCATATACCAGGAAAATGGTGAATGTTGAATATCTATTAACAAATATCAAATAATCACGATGATTAATTATGACTCAATTAGGTGTACGACTTGATTTAAGTATATCATGTACAAATTACAAATTTTAATATATCCTTGCACCTGTGAAATGCTACTTTTTAGTGCTTGATGCTCTGCTGGGCTTAAATACTTGCAACTCACTTCGTGTATTTGCATTAGTATTTTACAGTCTGGTATTAAGGTTTATGATCCAATGAATAGGGATCTAATGCATATTTTGCAATAAATTGGCTTTATTGATTAAAAATTTTTTATGAGAAAACCTTTTAATAGTTTTTTTATAATTGTTTATTTAAAAAGGTCGCATAATACTTATTCTTATGTAATAATTTCCAAACAACGTTTATTCCAATTATATCTTTTAAGAATCCATAGATTCATAACTTCAAATATATTTACCAATCTTTTTCATATTCATGATTTTCCTGCTTGTGGCTTTGATGATTTTATTATGAACTTTGTTTCTTCTTAACGACATTAACCTGTATATCATTAAAAAAACGAAAACAAACATACTTCCGGAAAAGTACCTTAAGTTTCGTTAGTATTTAGAGATATTTATTATAGCGGCATGTATTCTGTGCAATTCAGATCGTAAATAACTTATTAATTCATTGAATGGAAAAAACAACAAAAGACAAACAGCTAGACGAGCAAGGTTCACCCAGACGTGGTTTCCTTTTCCTCGATCTTTACACAGCGATGATTGATTTACTTGCAGCCAACACTACAATATTATTTAGCTAAAGTCCATCGAACAACTTCGTTATGAAAGTTTCTACGAAGACGATTTATAAATACCTTCAAATGGATTGCAGACAGTGCGGTGTAACATTTGCACTCATTAGTTGTTTTGGTCATTTAGTCATAATTCGCCTTAAATTTAAACATTCCAATGTTGCATAACTATTTCCAACGAAATCCGTTGTGGAAAGTACGTTTGATGATGACTACCGCTAAGATTGAATTACAACGATCTATTGTGTAATGTCGACAAATAAAACACATGTTTATTAAACATTTGCATAAATTATTCGAAATTGTGTCTAAATTTTGGTGTACTTCAAAATGTTCTCAGTGACTCGCTGTTGGTACTTCATAGGGTTCTTAAATATAAAACATCATTCCAATAAAGTAGCAATCCGTATTATGCCAAATTTATTCTAATTTTTGGGGTTTTCCATGCATTTTTATGTTAACAGAATGTTCGCGTATTATATTAAGAATAAATTTCATTGGCAAAGTAGAAAGTACACGAATAAGATATAGACTACCTTGACATACTCGTCTGCGACGTCGAAGCGAATCGGACGAGATATATCAGGTTCATTTAAAAGAACCACTAAAGATAGCATGACTGTAAAAGTAAAATAAAGAAATAGTGTGAATTACTATTGTCGTAGAATAAAGAGATAAATGAGAAAATTATAGAATACCATCTTCAACCGTAGTTGCCGGCTTCCAATTATCATAACTTAGTATCGGAATACAAATATCGCCAGTAATGTCTATATTAGGGTGATAAACCTATAAATTGTGAAGCTTGTAATTGATGCCCACTTCGTACTAATTAATCTAGTTACTTAACTGACTGGATGGTTAAAACGAATGGTGGGTGGCTTAAAAGGATACTCTCCACTTAATTCAATATAGAGACTTAGCACACTAGAACAGTAGGGAGGTTTATCCTTGAAAAAAGTTAATGTTAATATCTCTCCATAGGAAACTATTGAAGAACAAGTATTACATGAAAGAACCAAGGAAAAATTTTAAAAAAACACAAAAAAGTATAGGAACTAACTGGTTTTATTTTTATATGGAATGCATCCTTTACAGAATTTATTTTTTCCACCGAAAATATAAGCTTATTTGCTTTTGACTTGAGTTCCGCAATTTCCTGAGTATATATGACAGCTAAGAGGTAAAAACATACATAGTTTTGAAATTAAGATGCTATAGTCTTTTACTTTATGAGTGAATATTTGAGATCAAATATCTCGAAGCAATTGGAAATCAAGATAATCTTGTAAAAGAAATTTGAGCTATTTCCTTTTTGAAAAACACTTATTGCTGCCACAATATCCTGAAGTGCTACGACTAAGAAACTACGAGAATGGAAATTTTTAATAAACTGATAATGAGAGCAAAATAAGATAAAATTATGTGGTTACCTACTTTTTGCACCCTGATGCTCTGTACTTGTTTTGCATATGAACTACCCGACATCACTGATCTACAACAATGAAATCAAGGAGCTTTTATCAACTGCTGCTCTCGACGTGTTTTTAGTGATGTGAACATGAGTTGTAGTTACCTTCACATGGTTATCTTAGTGCTTATTTGTTAAATTTTAACACTGAGTTTTTAGTTGCTCATCTTTGCATGTGAAACACTTTTCTATACCAGAATAATGACGTTTCTAATATTCATCCTCATTAATAAAATTATTATAAATGAGTTTGTAAGTATATATGCTGTCTTGAATAAGTGGTAATTAAAACTTAGGGAGGAAACAAAACAAACAGCAAATAGAATATTTTATAATGTAACAATATAAGAACAACAATATGATAATTCCAAGTGAATAAATCTACTGAATATCCTTATTTTCAAGTGGATTAGGTATCTTGAACATCATAACGCACGACAGAGTGAAGAGAAAAAGAATAAGGAAAATAGCAGAAGTTACCATGAAAATCCAAGAGAGGGCTGAAAATAGTACGTACACACAGAAACAATCATATAGGCATAAACAACTATGTTACATTCAAAAATATTGGTATTCTCACGTTGTATGTTGTCGTAGAGATCATTTACGGAATAATCCTGGAAAAAAACTTATAGTTAGTATAATATAAAGCATTACGTATAATTAAACTCACTTTGCACATTTGATCTGGTTTTTCAACAATGTAGTTGTCAAATAAAGTCACAAATGTGTCTATAGGGCACAGATCTGTACCTTCACAGCCTTTAATGGAAGCAGTTATAGGTGTAAATGAGAGATCAGTGGGGGTTCGTCGATAGAGGACCTGATTAAACAATGAAGGTTGTGGTAAAGTTATGAAGTGAAAATTCACAACCTCTTTTTTACAAATGAATATACCTTCACATATAATTCAATGTCATTTCTCCACACTTCGAAAAGAATACATGCTGCAAATTGAGGATTGCGGTCAGAGCTTAAAGCCTTTTCCATGACTCCCATGGAATCCAGCAATCCCATAATAGAAACATCATGCTGAAATAGATCCGTCTAATTTTATTCTTCAAAAACCCACTCTTATACCCTTATCCTTACAGTAGAGTACGTAATAAACTTCTTAGCGATAGTGTTTAGAGAAGTGTTTCTAATATTTTCTAGTATTGTCCACAGGAGGTGTCCCGACCTAGTTTGAATCCATTTTGGATTATGGTAGGGGCCTGTACCCGACAAGAAGTTCATAGACTGGAAAAGTGATATCTCTTATAAAAGTCAGCTATTAAATCTACTGTGCTTATATTAAACTACACCACCTGTTGCATGAATTTGTATCCTTCCTTCAGAGCAGACTGATTGAGCCACTGAGGCACTGCTAAACCTGCCTCATGCTAAAATATGTATTTAGTAGTATGTCTTACATTAACGTCGTTTACATGCTTTACTTAACCTAATTTTCCTCACTCTATCGTTTCCTTACTATTAGCTAACCTCTAAAATTAATGCTTCCAATATATTCATCCGATTCTCTACCAGCCAATATTTTGAGCCGATTTTCATCGCTTCATTTTGCATAACCATGTTAAGTAGATCATTCTGATATTACACTTTGCATTTCACTTGTATATAAAGTTGTAAAAAAAGCAACTAGGTGTTTGAAATTTGTTACATAAAAGAACTTTTTTAAATCTTTTGTGATATTTAAGTTGGAATAATATAAGTTATTAATACTTTTTTTCACCTTCAATGAGAAATAAAATCTGAATATAGAGGAAAGTTTAGTAAGCAATGTGTAAAGGAATATTTAGTTTCAAGTTTTTAAAAGTTTCTTTACACTCAAAATAAATGGAATGTATAGCAAAGCTATAATGTTAATTTGTCCTAAAATATCATTATACTTACCAAACCTTTAGAAGAATTTTTCACTCCGAGGGTTTTTCTCATTTCTTCTACAACAAATGGACAGCCAATATGTGGAACACATATCTGAGTAAATAGTTCTCTTTAAAGAAAGTATTAGCAATAAAACGAAATAAGTATGCGTTATTTAATAAATATTATGTTAACTCCCACCTGTTGTAGTACACAAAAAAAGTACAAATAAACCCACAAAATCAGATTCTTTTCCTTGTGTGAATACTGGAACATAGCTAGGAAGACCATTTTCTGTTGGATTAAAAAGTGACCCGCCAACTGCTGAGGAAGTCATCAAACAACGTTCTGAGGGACTACTCAAGAAAGAGATCTGGCGATAAAACTCTACATTAATGAACTTACCATAATGGTTCTTACATTTGACTAAACATCTGAGAATTAATTGTAGTTCATATAGGCGCATTCTGTTCTTTATTTATCTATTCATATCACGACTATTTCTGATTGAAATTAACTTCAAAAATAGAAAGGATTATTTGCTTAAAAATTGATACTTTTGTACTATCTAAATATATATATATATATGTATATAACCTCAGAAGGAAGCATTCTGGCATCAAGAAAACCGGAGTCAATCAGTCGTTCCCGAAGAACAATGCCAAGTTTACTGGCTTGTAGAATACCATTCTATGAATAAGGTATCTCAAGAAAAATACTTTCAAAAAAAGCAAAAAAATTATGAAAAAAATAAAAAATAAAGAGTTTCAAAGATGGATTTACATTCGTCAAATGTTGATTTCCTCTATAGTAATAACTAGAGGATTCTGGTGATGTTAAATGGAACATCGGTGCACGATCACCATGCCGAAAAACCTGTAAATCTAATGTGAGCAAATAATTATTGAAAAGTAGCTTTATTTAGCTGTATTTCTGTGTCGTTCACTGGTGACTTATATAATTTACAAATAGATAGGTTTTAATACAAGACACTGAGGAGGAAACGTGCACGGACCGCCTGTACCAGAACTAGGTGTTTGCCTTCAGTGAATGAGAAGTACAAGGCACTAGGTAGAACCAATATGACAAGAAGCATGCTTAAATAGGCCTGAAAATATTTGATGATTCAGGTTTTTAGTAAGTTTTAGGACATTAAATGCAATGGTAAAATATGTAATTGGGATACAGTTATTTACATAAGTTATTGCTTTCAATATTAATTCCAGAAAGCGTCACTTGGAAATAAATAAACGGATATAAATGGGAAAAATTAAGCTAGAAACATATGGGAATCGCAGTAGCAATTATTATGGTGAGTTCGATGGGCTAAACAGGTATTATACACAGAAAGTGGAATAAACACACTGATTAGTGATCGAAACAGTACGGTTAACAAGATAGTTAACTGAAGAAAAATAAGAGAGGTAATTTCGTGGTGGAAACTAGGTGCCATAAGAAAGTGAGTCAAGAATTGGATTACAAATAGAATATAACAAATAGAATATTTAATAATTGTAATAATATTAATTATTCTGAATGAGTAGATTCTCACCCACCACATTGCTGCGAGTTGTTTCAGAGGACCTGTCTGAGCAGCTGTCAGAGAATATTGGGTAGACAAACGACTGTGATTGCAGATTGATGAACGATCCCTCAGCTTGCACTGACATGATGATGATAAGAAACGAAAGTTTTTTTAACAGGTTTATCCAATGTATGTGGGTATTCAACAAAATTCTTCTACATAAATTCTATACATGGAATTACTTGAATATAAATTACTTGTTTTTTATTCATATTTTTAAGATTTATATTCTGCATATGTAATGCAAACGCTGACATAATATTCCAACCAGTTTACATTATTCAGTCGAGTAAAAATATCCATTTTATCTATATTTTCAAGTCAAATCTTACTGTCATTTTACATTTAGAAAATATTGCACTTAAATAAACTAACCACCAACAGTTATTTAATAATGAAAAGAATAAAAAACGTAGCGATTACTAGCAATAGTTAATACTTGATAAATACGTTATATAGAGACGACTTTATATTTGCTTGGAGAATAGGAAAGGATGTTCTGCTACTGATTATGCAACTAACACACCTCTGTTGCACCCCGAACCAGATGTTTGGTAAACTGATCATGACATTTTTCTGGATTTCATTGAGCATAAATACCTTTATTAGTCGGAATGTTTTACGTGGTAGGATATAAATTTCTAAAATCAAACACCTTATTCCAGAAATTCCCATATGCATATATGGAAACTTTTGCTGAACTATATAGATTATCTAAAAGTTCATGTCCACCTATAGCCTAATGGCTTACGTCTTAAGCATTATAGTGACGTAAATATAATAGCCAAGTGTTTTCCAATGCCTTCTACACTACTAACTCTAGAGATTGAAATTCTCCATGGTTAATGTAGGACTACAAGAATGCATATTTTTATGAGCTCATATTATTATATAACAATCCACAAAAATATAACATGTACACATGAAACCAATCTCTACTTGCTTATTCGAAGAAATCCAAACAATGTAATTAGCTTCAAAATTACTATGAAAAGAACAGAATAATCAGATGAGATCACCAAGTTCTTTCATGAACTCATTATATGCCTCGTCAGTTGTCTTTGCTTGTTGGGTGGCTTCAGTAGGTGGCCGCCTTACAGCAACTTTTGGCCGCATGTTAGTTTGTGGTCTCCTTTTCAGAACAGCAGGTACGAGCTGAATGGATTTATTGTTAAAACCAATAATATAGGGCAGAATGTGAAAACAAAACAAGTATTATCTCCACTGCTATTAATATTGAGTTCTATTTAGAATACATCTAAAAGAACTAGTTCCAAAACACAAAGAATCACATTCTTCCATTCGCACCCATAACATCAGTCCTCATGAAGTAGTCAAGAAGGACGATATATAAAAAAAATAACAAAAACAAGCGCAACTAAAAATTACTTTAACGGTTTCTTTTCGCAGATTCCTCAACTGCGGTGCGGCTGAAACTACTGTAGGTGCTGGTACAGAGGGTTTGGGAATCTCACGGCGAATAACGGGAGCCGATGATATAACAGCACCACCTGAAGGAGCTACTCTATATTATGTTAATAAATAGTCTGCTGCAAAAATTCATTTGATACCTTAATTATTAGAAAGCTCACCATCATTGTTAGACATGGACTGCATTGGTAACCCCATAGGATTATACATTGGTGGATGTGGCATGGGAGGTGGCCCAGGTGCTAAAAACTTCCAAAAATTGATGGTGAATTACTATTTTGAATCACTGTATTTAAAAAACTAACGCTTTCTAAGCGGCATCACAGGAGCATATTTCGAGAAACTGCCACCAGAACGACTATCAAAATCAGGAACTAGAAATCGTAGTAATCACACATTTATAATAATCCAACAATAAAATTAATAGCGATGTCATTTACCGAATGATATCTTAACCTACTAGGAACAGGAGCAAGATCATCATCGGCTGGTATAGGTAAGTGATACCCATCATGAATATCTTCTCCTTCACTATCACTCAAGTCGGGCGGTAATCCACATGGAGGACCAGGGGGTTTTAGCTTCCCACGGGCAGCACGTGGTAGTTTAAATTCTACCTTTTTTCTAAAATAAAAATATATCAAAGCCTTATGCAATTTAAATACAAATAAAACAATGGAATTAGATGCTGTTTAAACATTAGCCCAATATTAATCAATGTTCACTTTAATGGTTGAGGCCCCATAATTTGTGTTGTTCGCATTTCTCCTTCAGCTAAATCTCCTTCTGGTAGAGGAATACAATTTATATCTGTAGTTCGTGCCATTCGTTCTTGCTCTAAAATTAAGTAAATTTTCAATTCTTTGCAATACTATTATAATAAATCAATTACACAAGTTGGTATATATTTAATAATTTACCTGCAAGTGCCTGTAACTTCTTAGTATCCGAATAATATTGTTGCAACTTTTCATTTAGTGCTTTCAGTTCTGCTTCATCTTTCATTGTTTGAAGCACTGTACGACGTTTGCTTAGAGTATCCATTATAGTCTGGAAAATGCTAAAAATACAAATACCATTTGGCTGTAATAATGAAACATGATATACCTTTTGTTTTTTTTTGAGGACATCAGGATGGAACTGTGGCTGATCGAGGCCAAGTACTGCAATAGAAGTATTTCATATACAATATTCTCAATGTTACAGTCATAAATGATATTTGCAGAAACAAAATATCGAATTCATAATAAAACTGTATTAGCAAACAAATTACATCCAGTAAATCTATAAACTAACTTTGTCGCTCAATAGCCAACATCTTCCTAGTACATTCGTCAACATCACAGCACTTGGCAATAGTTTGTCTAATCTGTTGTCTGTCCCTTTTATTTTTTTTATTCTCACGTTTACGTTCAAGCTTCCTCGCCTAAATAAATATACATTATGACAAACTGAGAACAAGATTTATTAACGAAGTATATGACCCACCTGATCAGTAGGGGCCCGAAAAATTCGCCCACTCTTAGTTTTAGCTGCAGATGGCATTTTCAAAAATCTTTCCCGACTCTCTGCTTCAGACCCAAAGTTGAAATGTTTAAACTAGAGAACTAATCAAACCTATGAATCTAAAAGGATTTGTGGTTTCTATTATGTCCAGTAAAATTCAGCTGATTATGCTCAGGTTATACGAAGCATTAAAATTAGCATCAGCCGTATTAAAAACACGCAATATTTCAATAACCAAAAAATGTAAAATGAACAGTAAGATCGCATGAAGATTCTATGGACAATTTCAGGTTTCTTTTTGTCTGTTCAAATGTTTCATAAACTAATTTCTGTTGTTTGCGTCGCGTGTAGTACGCTCGCGTATTCCACTGAATAATTTAAATCCTTACACTAGATACAATTTCCACATACAAATAAAGAAATGCATGATTAGATATGAAAAAGATTACATAAGTATTATTAAGAAACAATGACTATTCCATGAATAATTTCAGAAAATATTTAAATCTTACTATGACGTACTAATGTTTTAAAGTTATCGTGCTCGAACACAAATAAGCTTTCTGACGAGTATTGAACAACATAATGCAATATCCCTTCTGGGTCATTTTGTTGATATAATAGTGTTTGCTACTTATTACATCCTAGATACCTATATAAATAATAAACGGCGTTCAGAGATTTAAAATGACCGTGTATTGAAATGTGTTATGGTTGCTACGGCGACCACCAATAAAGTTGAAGCGCCATTTCAAACTACTGTTTCTAAAATACTGTAGTTACTATTATTTTACCACTGCTGTATTTCTATTAGAAACATTTAGTATTTCTAAAAATCCCATACTTTATGTAAACTATATAGAATCTAGTGTATTACTTTCAGGAAACTTATTATTCATAATCCCATTTGGTTCTTTAACAAACTGATTTTCCTACAAGAGATTTTTGTATATTAAATTTTCAAATAATTAATTTTATTTTTTTGAGGACTACACATAAAATTAAGAGTTTTGCTCCTTCAGCTTAAGTGGTTTTGTATGTTTTTTACTTTACTATTTAAATAACACTATAACTGACAACGTTATTTAAATGCTTTAAATTAAAGTAAAGAAGTACAACAAGCTTATTTTCATTTTGTCCAATTAGTTCTCATTATTGAGGCTTTATTACAACTAATAAAATAGTTTATAATCTTTTCATTTAATGAGCTATATTCCATACTTTTAAGTTAATATTGACAATTAATAACTGTCTGTAAGTGATTTGAATTTTAGATATGTCTAACTTTTAGTCGCCTTTTATTTATAAAAAATTTTTAATGATATATTTGAAGAGAGTACTTCACATTGTCTAAAGCCAATAGATTCCTGAATTATACATCTTGTAACTTGAAGGAATATCTCTTTTACTTAATATATGGTTTTGTTTTGGTCTTTTTCCTTATGTATTAAGAGAAAGAGTTTTTCGAGTAAAACTTCTGCAAGGTTTATATTACTATATCATACATAGCTTGAGGCCTAACCTTTACAATCACTCCACAATGAAGTTTTATCTTATTGGCTGTTCTTAATACCATCTATAATAAAGTAGAGAATATTCCAATTTCAGGCATGGACTGTGAACACCCATTAAATAAAGATAATTCTGAAACATATCCTCAATCTTGTTCTCATCGAAATGCATCCTTAGTTCTTAGGAAACAAATGGATTTAGCCCAAATCCAATTTCCTACCACTTCAAAGAACATAATAAGTTCGAAGAATGGAAGTAAGAAGTAGGTATCAATCATAGAGAAAAAAATCACATATTTGAGTTATCCTCATTGTTTTATTAAGAGGAATAATTCTTATCAATTAATTTTTTAAAAGTATGTCTTTCAGCACTACGCGTTTAAAACCCCTTTGCAGCAAGTATGATATGCGACGGACATCCACACTGACAAAAACACTTGATGCATTGTGGAGAATGAAAATGAGTTCACCTGCAAAAAGTGAAGCCGATAATGGTCACAGGTACTTGAGAACAACTACTTTACTTAAGCCTAAAGAATAAGTTATTTATATCATTTGCATTCTTTACTTCAACAATTTGGATTCCAAGGTAAAAAGTGTGACTTAGTGGTATTATTGCATAAGTAAATGGGATTACATGAGTCTTATTTTATGTCTAATTTTCAAGATATATACTAATTTATTTCGATCTTAAATTATGTAGCAACTTGCATCAACAAAATAAGTAGAATATAATATAAATATACATTCAGTATATTTGAATTCGGTCAAACACGATATTTGCAAAATTTTCAGTAGTACTATATGCGAACATTATTTATTTCAAATTTACCTTATGAAAATGCGTATTTTAAAACAAACATTTTTCATTTTTCTGAAATGTTTCTAATGCTAAAGGCATTGTTTTTGTAGTTTTCGTCAATTTGATCGACGTATTTATTTCTGTAGAATATTACAATACCTCCACAATATGGTTATTTCATTATTTCACCACATTCATTTACTTATGTATGTAGTTTCTAATAGGCTTTAAATTGCCTATCAACTAATAGAAACTATTCGCTAGAAAAGATATTGACAGAGAAATTAGCGAGCTATTTGTACTTTCAGAAAATTATTAGAAAGATGTAAAATTCTGAAACGTATATCTTTAAGTTGAATATAGTTCCATTTTTCATTTTCATATGTAATAATAACAATTCAGATTATTTACTAATATCTCAAAGTTTCTATAATTATGCTTATTCCTTTACTTCATATATACCTTTCTTATGCTCTCTCCTCTTTCTTATTCCACTTTAAATTTAAGAATATAGGATTTCAAGTACTTACTGATAACGGAGATTATTTATTTCTTAATTATTACTACCGCTTGTATTTCCTTTCAATAGTTTCATTTAATCCTCGTAATTTTTATCTTTTGTCTAAATCCTGCTGTTCGTTATGAAACCACCTCTCCTCGCCTCCTCTTATCACCGTCATCATTTGATCCCCATGGCAACGCCGTCTGCTCTCTCCTCCAGTCTAGTTTCCGGCGCTCTTGCAGCCGCAACTTGGCGCCACTCCAGCAAACTTCATCTAATATAGTGGCAACTTGCCAATCCAGAAATTCTCAGTTATGCAGTTTAAATTGAATGCTTTCTTCCGTCAGTTCGATATACTTAATTTTTTTTACGTCTGTAAAGCAGACCACCTAAATACATTACTCGTCAGTGAATCGCGGTAGTTTTGGTGTGTCACCCCACAGGTCATTAGCCCATTCACTCTCTAATAGACTCCATTATAAGCAGACTAGGCAGGTGCCGGCAAGGCGTCTAATCTGTTCCAGGTGAAACATAATTGGAGCGGGTTGCAAGTAGATACTACCTAGTCGATAAATAAGCAGTTTTATGAAAAGTACTAAATGTGATAAGAAGTTATTTAATGTAGTACAAACCACTCGTATAGCCAGAGTTAGGAATTATTTACTACATTATTTTATCTATGTACAGGCGTTGAATATGTCTAACTGAAAATTTCACATAGAGTAAAGACCTACGCAATACATTTAAAGTATGATTTTATTCTGTTTATTTTTTCATTCTAATTAATTGCTTAGATTTTCATTATATATATTAAGAAAGTTATCTCCATATTTTACATGGAGGATATTATTTATTAGATATTTACAGTGTCCCTGTACTTTTTATGCGCAAATTACCAACAACGACGATGTCCCTGTCACGGAAGGAGCCCATAGTAGTGGAACAAGTAATTGAGGAACGATTACTTGGTGAAGAACAGAGCGTACGTCGGCCTGCGGCCAAGGTCACTTAAAATCACATATTAGATTTACATATTATAATTTTATGTAATATTTCTAAAAGTATTCGTTTCAGAAATTATTGCTGATGAAGAGTGATGAAATAGCGACTAATCAAATAGGTTAGTACTTTAAAAAATTGTAGATTGAAAGTGCTTTTTAAAGGTTATGAACTTGAAATTGTTAAATATATTGGCTCTCACTAATATTTTAAGAAGACAGTATCACATTATGAGAATCTCCATAGCAAACTCCACCGTTCATATGGCTGTCACCGCCCACCGTATACCTCGGTTAAAATATTTGAGAACGCATATTAGTGAAGCGCGTTTCGGATAGGACATTGATTCCGGATATTCGAAAAACGGTGGTTGGCTGCTCTCGTCGAAATGGATTTATACAATATTCTACTACAGAATAACCATATAAGGGCTTCAGGTGAAGTTTTTGCCTGTTATTCCTTATCTTATCTTTATCATCACAGGCATCAACAAAACGAGAACAGTATTCTAAATGGCTAAACCATATTTATCTCCGCATAAATAAATCCCCAATCAGTCCTCTATGCCTATTAGCAGCCAGGTCGACAGATCCAGTTGACCGCCGGTAACACATGCAACGGTGTGATTAATACGCATCCTTACTTGTCAGCATATATCTACGTCTTTTTCTTCGGACCTGTACATACTAATGAGAGTAGTACAGTGGAATCAAAATGGTATGCAATGTTTCCACTTTAATACCATCTTCAGATAACTCCAGAAAACCAAACCACACTAACAGCACATATTGTAGGTTAGAGCTTAATGCGGTAAATTAACATTTTCCTACAGCATTTTCTTCTATCTATGCTTTCTTTCTTTCGTTCTTCGTCTCCAGTTCAGTCTACTCCCGATAGTTTCCCCATTGACTAGGCACAATAACCACATGCATTATGCACGGTAAACGCTCTGTCAGAGGATGCTCCACAATGCCATAGTACACCCACCAATTGCTGCTGAGCTGTTTGGCATTCCATCCTTGTATTTAATGTTCAATCCTGCATTATTCGACTACGGCGCCGCCATGCGCCAGGCGGCGCGTCAACAATTGTGTGAGAGTTTGCAAAAATACTTTTATTCTTATGAAAATCTTTATAATGTCATATTTAGGTTATACTTAGGTTCTGTCATAATTTAACTGCTTATATATGTATTGAGTAATATTGTTTTAGAAGACCTAACTTTGTTTCTTCTTTCTCTCCCATCTATTACTGCTTCTGTGCCAATATCGGCGGCAGCTGGATATCAGTGATGATTATCACACGCGAGGCGGTCCGATTGGCTATCGACGTTTGCTTTCCCTAGAGACTCGCTGTTCTCCTCCTTATAGTATTAATTTTTGTAGTTTGAACTTTCTACTTTGCTAATTAATCTTTTTTGATTATCCTTAAAATTTAAGGTAGTCGTAGATAGAAATTTTAATTGTCGCACTTTCTTTCAAAGATTTCCTTCTCCCTCGATTTAAGCATATTCATTAGATACTCAGTAGCACCCCACTTCATAAGTAGGTAGACGGTATATCGACTTCAATTAGCGGATTTTGTGGTCGTGTGCGAAAACATCGATTCGCACCGCCGCCGGCGCAGACTCGAAAATATATAATACCGTCGATCTAACGAGACTCGGCCCTGTTCAGCAGTCAGTGGGACGTTACGGACGAATTTATAATCCATATCCACATTTTCTCCTTCTGTTTAAGTCAATTTAAACTATCAATGAAGCTGGAGAGTAAGTTCAACAAAATCATAACTACCGCATATGCACAAGAGTTTTTTGGCAGTCTGCTATTTTTACTCGAATATGTATATGCACACTGTAATTTCTTATAGTTACAGGCTCAGAGCAGACAGATCTGCTGGAAACGACTGCATCTGGCTACGCTGCGGCGGCTCCCCAGTACGTTGCTGATTTTGCCACAATGGACTACCCTCTTTCCTCACACATCAATAACAACACGTAAGTGACTGCCCAGGAAGTGGAAAATGATTGGGAATATGTGGATGAACTCCTCACTTTGGTTATAGATAATTTAACTATAGGTTCCCAGTAGTGCTAGTCTGAAAGTGGAAAATATATTTTTCACTTTGCTACTTATTGAACTTAGATTTTGCTGTTGAGAAAAACGTTCACTCCATTGTTTTGGGATAGGTCGCGATGGCAACGTGTCATAAGCAGTCAAAAACTGAAATGGAGATGCGCAAAAAAAACGAAAGGCAGCCCAAATGGATAGAGGCGGCCAATTGAAGATGAGGGATGAGGTTACAAGATGAGGGTGGACGGTTGAATGGTGGTCGTAGAGAGACTGACCTGGGTGAATATCTCGGATAGGGGGAATCTGTGAAGTAGAATAGTGGCTGGAGGACTTGAGAATGGAACCGGCCGTCTAGAGAGGGGAGTGGCCGAGGATTGGGCGATGGAGGAGCGATTACTTCATGGCGACGGTGCTGCGACTGCCGTCGTCTGGCCAACCGGGTCGCCTAGGCGATTCCGACGAGTTCCGCTCTGGTATCCACGCACATCGCACAGTCAGTCACGCACCGCCCGTCTCCATAGCTGCCGCCTTCTTTCTTTCCCTAACTTCTTATTTTCTTCTTCATGTAATTTTTTTTACACAGCAATTTGACTGTTATATACCATTTTTCAAAGAATTTTTTTTTCTCGGGTTCCTTCTTTTTTTTGAGGCTTTCGAACAATTCTTTCTGCGTTTAGCATATATAGCTTTGATATAAAACCATACGTAATAGCTGAGTAAGCCACTTTATAGCAAGTAGAAGGAATTATTATGATTAATCATGAACGCAGTATATTGTAAGACGACAATCCATTGTTGTTTTATCCACCAGGAATCTTCTAAGGCATCTTTAGCTATTATAAGAATGAAATTATTTATTCTATGCTTATAATAGTGAATACTAGTGAAACTGCGTACAGGATTTGATAATGTTATCAGATTATATTTTATATTACTCTTATTTTCTCACAAACGAGGTTTCTACGCCTGCCGCTGCAGCTGCTAATTACTGTAGGGCGGAACTCACGATCGCCTGCCAGGTGCTTGCCCCCATTACCTCCTTAACCATCGAAATCCTTGCACGTTTGAACACCAACTGTGTTCTTTACTGATATCGTCAAAAACATGGTACTTTTCAGTACCACCACCTATGTCTACACCGACAATAACCAGTATAACACGTATTACCAGGTATGTGGTCATCAACCTACAGAACAAAAAAGAAAATACAAATATACAAAAGCAGATTACGATTGACATTATAGTATTCGGGAAATGTTCATTCACCAAACCAGACTTACATGCTGCATAGTCAAGGTCCGCAATCACCAGTGTCCATTGATGAGGATGGAGGTGCTGGATTGGGGACAACTACTAGAGCATCACCAGCTACGGTAAGGAATTTAAAAATTTGAAACATTTTGCAGGAAATTAACATTTCAAAACTCGTAATTATATCAAGTAGGTTTTCAAATCAGTACTTATGCATATCTGGATAATTAGAGGATGATCTGGGCGGTAGTTAAAAGGGAGGATTAAAGGGATAGCAATCAAATGAGACGGATGTAAACGGAGCTAGTGTAGTTAATTAGTGTATCTAAAATGAAGGTAGGAAATATACGTATTTATTAACCAAAAAATTCTCGTTGTTTAGTTTAAACGAACACAACTGCGTTTCAAATAACAATGATTAATTAATTTTCTGTATAGTGCGTTTACTAAGTACTGTAGAATGTGCCCCTTTTTATGTTTATTTATCGTCCCAAAATGGGTTCCAAATCCAGTTATAGGTGTAAACCTCTGTTTAAAATTCGAAATTTGATGTCTCTTCTATAAATTCATAATGAAGATGCAACAGGTGCAACAGGCGTATAATTAGTAGGTTAGAAGCACGCCAAAAAACGCCATAGGATTCACTGGTAAAATTAGATCGCACCTGTTTCATGTTGCCCATTTTGATGTTTCCGTATGAGCATAGAAGGGATTTGGCTGGATGCCACGCTATTGATGTTTTTTTAAAGTAAATACAGTAACAGTTCTTGATTTTACCGTATCACATATTGCTAATTTCAAGGCTGGCAACAGTTAAAGATTATTAAATGAAACAATAACATTTATTAGTGAAACGAATATTAAATAATTAACAAGAATGAGCTAATAGTATATACAAAAAATGTTTTTATATTCTTATGTATATTACTGGTCAAAAGTTTGATAAAAGTATGGCTTTAAATGTGTCTGACTGAACTCTAGTACCTTCTCCAACAATACTTGTGTTCGCCTCATTTATATTCACGTATTTATTTAACATCCCGCTACCGTAATCCTCGCTTTCTTATTGGTCAAGCCTCCCATCGATTATGCACAGCGCAAAATGTTATGCAGCTTAAAATGAATCATAAGTTGTTCAATTCAAAAAAAAAAGGGGGATTTCAAGGAAAAACTCACTAATAGTGATTTAAAACACAAAGTAATAATATTGGTAGCACAGAAAGAAGTTCTATTATCGCCATAGGAAACTAAAGATACAAAATAATGTTGGCCTTACGATATATTATTCTTAATTATAGCTATCATTGACTAAATTTTTAATGATAATAATTCATAAGAGCCCACTAGATCTGACCCACCGCTTTTTTCATCGGTCTTCTCTTTGCTGAAACGACGTGTAGTTAGCCAGACGATGTGGTTTTGTGTCTTCCGGTTGAGGGCCAGTCTCCTTGGTAACTAGCCAAAATGCTTGCCCAACTCTTTCATAGTCCACAACTATCACCTAAATAATATAGCTATTTACTTTTACCTGCAGTAGTCCTACATGATGCTTAAAACTTAGCTCTCTAGTTACTTTGGTATTATATAGTTCTTACTTTTTTTGTCTGCTGATTTATTCACTCCGATGACACCAAGTCCAGTAATTCAGTTATGAAGACAAGTTCATGTTAGTTATAGACTTTGTAATAAATTTCAGCCGCCATACTATTCGTCATTTTCTTGGTCTGTTTCTAGTGACAGATTCACATTTATCTTATTTAATGTGTTTCAGTTTTTCATGTTCTTTCCTCTGAAATATGACGGCTGATGACTTTGTTCGAATTGATCTCACTCCTGAGAATAAAATCCACGTAGGTCGGATGGCGCTTTAGACAATTTTAGGACTATTTACTAATACTAAATTTAATAAACAATAATGGAGCAATCAGGGTTTCAAAAACCAAATGTGAACCGAACACTTAGACAAATATAGATTTAAACAAATTTTCAGATTCAATGGCTCCTCGACAACTATGAAACTGCAGACGGGACATCCTTGCCTAGATGCACCCTTTATGATCACTACAAAAAGTTAGCTAGTTTCATCAATGTAGTATTGCTACTATACTGATGTAATTCATTTCCTTTCCCTCAAAAGATTATCAGAACAAATATGTTACTAATAAAGGTAAGGTCACGTAGCTTTTCATGTGGCGTTACCGTGACAACCTGGCAGCGCCATAATTACGATCATTCAAGTTAAATTATAACCTGCGTTGGCGATTAGGAAACATGAAATATACTGAGGGATATGGAATACTATTAAAAAAAACTAGAATAAAAAATAAAATCTTAGGCACTGTGGTGAGCACAAATTAGATGCAGTGAATGCCGCTTCGTTTGGTAAGCTGATCCGTTCTGTTTTCCTTGGACTGCGCACCCGTAGACTTGGAACGCGTGGAAACTCAAAGTACCATTATTACGGAATACGTATCAAAGCTGATTCACCGCTGCTACAAGGTCATATCCCAGAAAGATACTCACCAACGGAGTCTGCTGCACCAACACCTAGACCGTAAGTTATTTTTGCTACTTCGTTTTCCACTAGATTTCTTTTCATGAGTTGCTTATGACCCTGGAAATAAACCTGTAACACATGTTTCTAGACATTTATCATTTCCTGGATACGGCCCTTCCGTTCCAGTATGTTATCCATCTCAGCAAATAATCATTGATACATTTATGTCATACTTCCATAATATTCGTTTATCCTTATCATAGAAGCTTATATTTGTTTTTAGATCTCTTAAACGACCGGCTACGGCAATGACATCTCAAAATAGTAGGCCTGCTAGCAGGTAAGTAAAATTTAGGTACTCGTATGTTTATTTTTATTATACTCATGATGCTATGTATTGATATTTAATACTATTAAGTTGTTTTCAGCAGTCCTGCTCCTCGCTATTCTCCAAATGGTCCTGCTGTATCTGCATCAAATGGACAACCTAGAAGCGATGGTGTGTATTGAAGAAATCTAAGGTCATTTTGTATGGTTGTACTTGATCACATACTTTTCAGCTACTGATGCAGATCGTGCTTCCTTAGGGGATGGGGAGGTACCGATTCTACAAACTCCTCAAACAGACGGGCTAATTGAGGCTTTACCAAAGCTTGGTCTGGAGGTGGCCCATGTTGTCATGTTTGTCAATAGCTACAATCATAATTGCTCAGTATGTTTTTCTATTATTTGATACTTTCGAGTACACTGGGAGATTTTAAAGACTTATTCCATAGTAAAAAATAAATACATTACTTTTCTAAAACTCCATTTAAAATGCGGTTACATTGTAATTTTAGGAAGTCCTCTACTGCATAAAACAGCTACAATTTGAGCAAGTGGAAGAGTACTGGACTGCATTTTGGCAACCAGAGGAAGATCTAGATGAGGAAGAGTTAGTCTCTTTTCCCATTACATAAACAACCTTGCATTTATATGAAAAGTGAAATCCTTTCATTTTCCTTATAAATATTTTTTTATAGCAAATCTTTGTCGGGTCAGGCCCGTCTCACGCAACAACAGCTTTTTTCGTTATGTACTCTTCCTCAAATTCAGCAATGGGTTGTTTCTCTTGATCTAGCTTTCTACCAGATGCTCGTTGATGTCCTTGTCCCCGATGTTCTTATGTCACAGATGTCTGGTTGGTACTTATATTGACTTTGTCACAGCATTTATGTCTAATTTCTTATTAATCGCGTTCCATATATTATAACCTCGCACAATTTCATATTATAGCACTACTAACTCAATCGTGTCGAAATTTTGCGAAAAATGTAGAATTATACCTGAAAAAAGCGATGCAAGGGGCACCAGACAGTATGCAAAAAAAGAAGATACAAGCTGTGAAATATATGGCACAAGGACTTAGGAGGTTAGACAATTCTAAATCGATTCATAAATACTCTACAATTGTTGCATGTTTAGGTATACTTCTCTGAATCACCTTGCACAAGCTGCTCGAGCTGTTCTACAAAAACCTGATCAAGTCACTGCAATGTACAGTGATTATGTTAGGTGAGTTTTATAATCGAGAAAGCACGTAAGCATATTTCTGCGAATTTCATATGAATTGGCACTTATGTTGTGAACTTTATTATAACTTCATTTTAGGTAAATATTATTACTAGTTAGCATTACTTATTTAAATAACTATTTATTTTCTGTATTTCAGGGTGGATATCCAACAAGTCCAAGAACAAGCCGGTTGGGTTTGTGGGTGTGATCCACTTATGGTACATCATATACATAATGCATTCAAAGAAAATCTCCAAAAAATGGCACCTATGTCTCAGTGGGCTGAATGGCTTGAGAGCATCGTCGACCAGGTATAAGAACTCTTGTTTTTTTACTTAAATCTATATTCCTATTATTTATTGGACTTTCATTCTCTTTTTTAATTCTTACTCGCTACAAATTTTTGCTGTATGGTCTATGTTTTTAAGTATATTTTAGATCCTCGCTAAATACCATGATAAGCCAGTTCAAACAATCTCAGAAGTTGGAAAGCAGTTTCTTCTGAACTGGAGTTGCTATACGTAAGTCCTTCTATAATAAAACCGGAAGTTTCGTTATCTTTATCTTTGATACGAATTAGTTGTTTTACCAAAAAAACGCAGTTTTGTATGGGTTCATTGGATAATTGTGCTAGCGCTTTTTGCCCTCATGTCATATTGTTAGGTAATTATTCCAATTTCAGTTCAATGATGATCCGAGACCTGACCCTTCGTTCTGCAGGATCTTTTGGATCCTTCCACCTTATTCGTCTTCTTACAGACGAGTATATGGTTTATCTAATCGAAGCACGCATTGCTAAATCTGCAAACAGACCAATGATCACAGTTATTAGCCAGGTTTGAAAGTTTTCCTTATCTCATTGTCTGCTTTGACATTATATATATTTCTATTTTTAGCCTTCTGACTATCCACTTTTCGAAGAGACTCCTCCAGCACTTCCTCCTATGTCTCTCAACCAACAATACATTATACCTGGACAGCAGATGTATGGCGGAAAAGTAAGTGCAAGAGAAAGATAATAAAGGGGAAAGAATTTAGGAATAAGAGAGAGTAGTTAATATTCTTTGTTGCAGTACCTAATTCATGACAACTCTCTCGACAATCAGGTTGTTCATTCTATTGGTACAGGTGATATCCTCAAATACATTTTACTTTCAATTTATAATACCTAATCTGAAGGTATAACAACAATAAAGGGGCTTGAAACTAAGTCTTTGCTATTATGCATACATTAAAAGAAAGTTCAAAGAGGACAATAATTTTTAATGTGGTTGGATATGATTCAATCGAAGAATTAAACTTTTCATCTCTTGCAGATATGCTGGACATCGGAAATAAGCAGATGCTAATTTGAACATCATTCGATGTTATCTGTGAAATAGTAAAGTATTTCATCCATTAACCATATATCACTATTTAATCAATTCAGAACCATGTTGTTCTCTCATTTATGAAAATTTTTGTTTAAGAAATATTCTAATTGCTTGGTGTCTATTTATAAATTCAAACAATTTTATGCAGCTAAGCACATCACTCTTGAACTATTGATTAAGTATTGTTCGCTTTAAACACTGTTAATCGCTATTTTACTTCTTATATCTTAGTACTCTGAACCTATATTCTACTAGATTTTGCCATAACTGTACACAGATTTCCTCGAGTATCTTTATTCGGTGTGACGTAGATCTCAAGGCTTGTTTTTGCAACCAAATATATTTGTTTACCAACTGTGATAAACGTATATTGTGTTAAGTCAATGACGTTCATTGTCGCATGAATAAAAATGCACTTGCTTTCCATTACTGTTATTTGGCATCAGTCTTCAGTTCTGAAACAATATCAAATCGACCTTTCGTTGCTCTTAAACCAATTAGGTAGAAGATGGTTCCAAATGTCCTATAAAGCGTATACTATTTCTCCCGCTTTTATATTTTCCACATTATTTTATCCACTCACCCCACAGAAAGAAATGCAAGGCATAATACAAGAAATATAATTTCTCCAAGGTTATTTCTAATGTGTTCTCTATGCGGAATCTGAAATCAGCCATACCTTCAGAAGTTAAAATAATGAAAAAGACAATTATGCACCTGAGTTGTTCCATTGGAAATAGTCGTGGTATCTGAGTGGTGTAGTTGGAATTCATTTTCTGTTAAAACAGTACAATTGTTTAGATTCTGCACAGTACGTAGATATGGGCAACTCTATAAATAGAAATTTAGTGTCTAGATGTGCAAATACCACGAATTCTACAATTTTACAACCTTCTGAAATAAGCTCTTTTTTTAAAAATATGCTAAATGTAACTTACAACAGAAGGGCAATAATATGAGTCTTCAGAAAACACTACATTCGATACATTATAATTTGGCCCTGTGATCAATCGATTCCATAGCCACTTTGCAGCATAAGTATGACCTTTCCTAATGTTATACAGATTATCCTGAGTTTAGTTTATGTATTCCAATTTCTAAATAGCACCTGTTGAGTAATGGCTTTTTCGGTAAGAATAACGACTCAGGATTTCTTGAGTGAATTGTCAGTTGCGGAATAGCTAGCACTCCGAATGTACTA
>JAJAVP010000059.1:819631-853204 GCA_020740425.3 Heterorhabditis indica
TTCGGTTAGCAGTGTCTGAACGAATTTTTCTGGCTATTAATGAAAGTGGTGCTTATCGAGTGAGAAGAAAAAAGCAAAGTGTACTGTGAATGTTGATTAATAAGTGCTGTATAATATAAATTTACCTGCACATCAATAAACACATTTTTCCATTCTTTGATAAGATTGCGATACTTTAGCTTTGATGTAGATTCAAGACATGAGCACCTTGATCTGTTAACCATGTATAGAATAAATAAAATTTTTTAGAACTATTAGAGCATTCATTTACCTTTATGAATATTGTTATTTGGAGTGTTTCTGTAAGCTTACCATTGACTTTAGGCTAATTGTTTTCTTATTTTGTTGTACTACTGTCGTTATTTTATTGGATACATGAATACATAAAATTATAATCAAGAAGGAGGTGTTTTACAAATAGGGCACAGTTTTTAAAGAAGTTGTGACAAGAATTACCTCCAGTTATTGGAACAGTAAGAAGTGGTTAAAATAAATAGTGCTGAAGAACAAGACTGGATATGCTTACAAAATCATTAATAAATCTTCCATATGCAGTGTGTTCCAGTGATGTTGAGGTGCTTTTAGGAACATTTGAACCAATACTGTTTGTTAGCTTTGAAAATTGTCATTGTTTTTTAAGTCGATATCATTACTAATACAGATTTTTTTAAACATGTTTAGTTTATCCAACAAAAGTTATTATAGCTATTAATTTTTTTAAACAAGAAGTCGGAGAAGTTATTGAAGCTACCTGAGCAAATTAATGTTGAGACTGTGTGAAGAGGCAACATGGACTGGTCCAATAAGAATGATAAGAACTTTTGGAATTCCTTTACGGAGAACTCCTAGAGCTCGTCTAATTGACGAATGGTTCGGAGGATCGCAATGGTAACAAAACTAAAGTGTTAATCAACGATAATTTGTTATAATTAAATTTTTGAGACATGATTTTGGCAAACTAACTGTTAAAATTAAGTTTTCACGGTTATTTTTTGCTCCAATTTTCTCATCTCTGAGTTAAACTTAAAATAGGCAAAATAAACTTATAGAGAGCATGAAATAACAATAATGTAATTGATAACAATAGATTTATCCTCATGTTTTAAAGAATTGGTAGGTAATAGTAAATGCAATAATTTTTATGTATAATATATGATATTACTTACCTCTTCAGTACCAATAACGATTATAACTAGTACCCATTTCTCATGAAGTACGGAAAAAACAAAGTGGGCATGTAGACGATGAACTAATTCATTTGCCTAGATAAAATGAAATTTAAAAATAAATTTTTAAAGTAGACAGTAATACCTGCTCAGGTAAATCCTCTGTTTCTGTTGTAGACTGCGCAACATTAAACTGATAATCCGGAAGCTTGTCCCTTCTTCCCATTCCATGTGACATCCCTATTATCTGATCATTGAATTCCATGAGAATATCTTTAAAAAATGATATTTTAAATTGGGTGCATATTACTAAACAATATATTAATTAGTTGTAGATTTATCATATTCTAGGTGCTCTATTTTGAATACTTTTCAATCAGTATGTAAGTCAGAAAAACATGATTAATTTCTTTTATTTGTAGGAAATTGCAACATTACCACCAACTAGGAATAGTTACTAGTCCATCAATATTAGCATCTCCACCAATAGGGAAGGCAGCACCCCGAAACTCAACGTCGGTTGGTGGCCAGAGACCGCGTCCCGACTGACATTTTTATGTCCTCTTTTGCATTCTATCTTTTGTATATATAATTTTTCCAATCTTTTCTATACTAATATAACTTTGTGATTTTATATCTTTAATGTGAGTTCGTCTCACCGCTAAAGCATCTCCCATTGCTGCCACAATATCTATATCCTCTGGTGAAAGATTTGCAAGTGACTCTCCCTAAAAATGCAAAGATCAACAATATCTTTGTTTCAATTAATTTAATATGCATCAAATTTAATCTTTGAAAAGTTATAACCGTGTGAAGTTGTGGTTTAACCCTAGGGCAGGTGAAAGTTCGTTTGTTTACGAATGCATCTGAGATTTGAGAATTTACAGCTGTGCGATCGTCTACATCTCGACTATAAATTCATAGTGATTAATGATGAAATTATAATGCATTTAAAAACCTCACCTATCTTCCATATCATCTTCTATAATGTCGATGACTTGTTTTGAACTGTATGGATTTCTGATGTCCACATTATATTTATTACTTTCAAAAAAAGTGACTTTGTTATTTTCTATGTTTGATGTCTGAAATACATTCAAGTTTATTGATTTCTGATATGAGTAAAAATTAAATTACTACAAGTATTATTGCTGTGCTTGCTTATTGCCGTAGAATTCCCCTATATTACTGCTCCAATTACCTGTAAATTATCGTAATTTATTATTGGCTATCCAAAAGTGTATCCACAATATTTCTTCGACATTTAAATAGAACAATATAAATGACTTTTCTGAATTTTCTCTATTGCTGTGTAAACCCTAATGTAAATACTAGTAAACACTTACTCCAGACTCCAGTAGACTAACTAAAAGAAAATGAACAACAGAGAGTATCATCGAGTCGATATGATCGAATGAACGTTATTTGCATGTTGCCCAAGAGGATTAACACAACTAGTACAATGGGCACGACAATAATCAAGCCATTTTTTCTGATAATTAAAAACAAATTCTATCACTATGACGCCTCAAGTGCTTCTAAACTGATTACACTCAGTTCATTACTTTTTTCACTCATCTCTTTGAATTCCGCTTCACTTTTTCTATACACGCTCGACACGTTTTATTTGAAGGCTATATTTCATGGACAGATCTGGCGACGGAAGTAGCACTATATATAGCAAAAATGATGATCAATCATTACGAGAAAAATGAAGGCCAGGAGAATCAATAGGGTAAATTAGATCTAGACAAATTACTGAAAAATGAAGTCACTTGGCACTCGCGCAATCCGCCATTTCGAATTGCAATAGATGTAGTCTTTGATCGGTGACGTCAAGAATAACCGGTCATGTGCATCCATATTTAGCCTATTACCTTGCTCTGAACCGGTATTAAACCATCTCTCACCCTGTTCTCTATCTATCTGGTGGCATCACAGAACGTCAGTTGGAAATTGGATCTCATGGTTTGCTAGTACGGAGATGATGTTTATTCATAGTTATTTCTCTATAAAACGTTTGGTAAAGAAGTATCTTTGACAAGAACCTAGATCACGTTATATATAAGGACAAGTGACTTTAGAGGATTATCTTTACCCCTAATTCAGCTGTCTGTTTGGTTGAGTTGTTATCATTTATCGATGTGTCACAAACTTTCTTAAAAGGACCGATGACTGTCTTCCTCATTTTGTTCGACGAAATTTCTCTTAAATAATTCCTAAGATTAAGGTAAAATGCATTCATTGTTTTATCGTTTTCTTTGTAAATCTATTATTGACTTTCCTCTCTTTATACAGTATTCGTCTACTCCCTTATCTCTCTTCCCCTATCATTTTGTATCGCTCCTGCGCCGCATGCTGTCTTTTCCCCATCCATCTTATTTCTCTTCCAATCGTGAACTTTAAAAATAGATTTCGAAGTTTCCGTTTGTGATAGCAAATAGCCAATTTTGGTCTACAGCATGCATTAGCAGGGAAATTCCTTTTAACAATTACTTTGAAATTTCACACTAATTAATTTAAATTGCATTATAATAAATCTATATACTTTTACTGTTAGAGTAAGGAGGCACTATTAGAAGTAGAAAATATGATTGATCACATTTCAATAACTAGACGACATGGAATATACCATCGCTATGGGTTATTGATGGATTATTTTAGTTTGTCTTTTAAATCACATTCATGCTTAATTTAAAGATATTCAAAACAATATCATTCGATTTGATTCCAGAAATGCGAGTGATTATTATCGCCCTCAGTTATTTCTTTCTCAGTGCCACTGCATTTAGTTGGAATGAGAAAGTAGAGGATATGGACTACGATCTACAATCTATTGATAATTCAAATCATGTACTTCACAAAATCATAGAAAAACTTAGAAGAGAAATGGGTATTATCGCTGAGACAAACAACAAAGAATTAAAGAACGTAGGAGCTTTGAAAAATAATAAGAAAGAAAATGGAGTATTTAGGGGAGATATAAAAGTGAGAATCAATACCAAAGGTACTGCATATATTTTCGAGGTAAGTATAATAAAAATCAATTTTAATTCACTAACTGTTCAGTTTAAACTCCACTAACCTTATATCTTTTTTAGCAACTAATGCTCACTATTAGACATGATTCAATGAGGCATCCTCCATCAACTATACTCACCTCATACCTTGGCATGGATCTACGGATTAGTTTTATTCAAATAGTAGACTTCGTTGCACCTGAATTACATATGGAGGTTCGTATTTTACACACGGATAATTGGTTTCTTTACTCCACATTTACAGTATGTTACTCCATCTATGATGCGATTCTCAACATCTGGAGGCAGTTTGCGTTATTTAGGCCTTTATTCAGCAGTCTATAAAACAACAAGAGAGGGCCAGTATGAAGCTGTTCTTGAAAATATACGAATTGAGCTCATCTTGGAGTTCCATACGGATGAGGGTAGTTACATGGTTAGTAAGATATTCACAGCATTTAGTATTAGAATTACTCTAATTATATTCATCCCAGATCCGCAGTCACGATTGTTCATCCAAAGTGGATGATATCTTCATCACCTTAACACCTAGTCTACCTTCCCAGATTATCGACCTATTAAAGTATAATTACCTTTTATTTTCTTCCGAGACGCTGATACCATACCTAACATATTTAGAGAACAAATAAAAGTTAGACTACAAGAGAAGATTTGTCCAGCGGTAGTAGAGTACGCTAGCAAGATTACAAATCTTACGCAGAATCTTGTCGCAATTGAGGACACCATTGCTCTAAAGGTAACTTTAAAAAATATTTGTAGAATTGAGAATAAAACACTTATGAAAATATACTATCTTAACAGACAGAGCAACGCCCGTGTCTATTAAAACATCAGTTACTGTCTATCATTGTTGATGGATATGGAATTCTTATGATTTTCCGAAAAAGTGACTCAAAGAGAGTCACAGGTATACCTGTCGAATCCGAAGTAAGTTTTCTAGTCTATTTATTAATCAAATAAATGCCATAATATACTGTACAACTCTAGGTAGATGCAAATTCTTTGTTGAAACCATCTCCAACAAATATGGTTTCTGTGATACTCAAGGAAGAATATATTAATGAAATGCTGAGTGACCTATCATCGAAGGGAAACATTGTATTTAGTATTCATAAAATCCCGGAGATTGAAAATGCTCTACGTACCAGATGTAGAAAAGGAATCGAGTGTATTGGGGAATATGTTAATCTCGTCTCCGTAATTGAAGGCTCTGGTAAATTTTCTGGTATTTGATTATTCCATTGCTACCATGATGTATCTCATATATTTTAGGTCATCTTATTTCGCGTTCCTTGGTTTCTCCCCGTCTACAGATTATGAAAGATCATGCACGTTTATATCTGTCCCTGTCCACTGATCTATCATTTGAAAACCGTGCTTCACGCCACCGATTAATATATCTTCATTTCATAACGAACCTATGTCTAAAAATGACAAATATAAGAATCGAATTGTCCGAAGGCGGTTATTACCAATGGTCTGCTGATTACCAGATCAATGATATGAAGGTGCGTGGTACTCAGAAATATTGAAATAATTTTAGATTTTACTCCACTGAATAGGTTAATTGGTTTACTGAAAATAAATCTATACACATGATAAAACCAAAAATCCTGATCACAGCAAAAACGATAGGAATGCGTGCTATCTTTACGTATGGTAGACTTCACACTTGCTTGTTTGATTAGTAGTATCACAGGTACACATCAGGCGGATGGCATTCCAACACTTATCGTTACGGACTGTTAACTGCCGGAAGCGATCAATAAACTAGTATTTTGCTTCATATCAAACAAAACATTGGGGGAAATTGAAATCGACCTCATTTTACAATTACTAAAAATAATCATAGAGCCACTTATTATTCCCTATCTAGATAATAACTAAGCGTAAATGTACTGATTTTAGATATATGACGTTCAAAGTGACTTTGAAGAAATGGAAATGATTGTTAAACAAATAGACTTCTTTCTCCTTCATAAGCAGAAATTAATAGAGGTAATAACCAATCAACATTAAATTCTAAATCGCCTAAAACATCCTTTAATTCTAGAATCTCCTATCTACATATTTCAATGGTGACCTTCCACTGGTAATTAATCCCTACGTTAAACTGGTACCTGAATCCGTAGTGCTTCAACCTAACCAGCTACACATTACGACTGGATTCCATTTGGAAAAAAAGTTCTTCCCACTCTTCCAACTCGTACGATAATCTTTCCATACCACCTCAATATATAATAATTTCTATATAGATAATAGACAATCTTCTGCAATACAGTGCCATTCCAACTGACTTTAACCGTAAAATGAACATCGAAATTGATCTCATGTGAGCCAAACTTTAATGTAAATAAAGTTTAAATATCGATCGAGACAATAGAATCGATGCCACCAATTAATACTATACATTATTTCATTTTTATTACCAACAACTCATAAATAAGCCATAAATTTATTTAGTACATCTGAAAGTGGAAGTGATGTGCTCCCTATAAAACCATGCATTCCAATGGAACATAGAATCGATTTTTATAAGTAAATTACCACGATTTATCCTATATGTATTTACTATCTATACAACTCTGCTATCCAGTGAAACCACCGGATATGTCTTTGCTCTTCATTGCCTCCATTATTTCCTGCGCTTTATCCATATACTTTTTCGCCTCCTCTAGATTTTTCTCAATACCATCTCCAATCTTGTACATCCTCAAAAAATTAAAAATAATATTAATTTAAATAATTTAAAAAATCGCACCTGCCCACATTAGCACAACTCTGAGGTACGTCAAGCTCACAAGCTTTTATACCATACTCCAACGATTTGGACATATTTCTATCTAGAGATCCCAGTGAAGTACGGTCTGATTCCTAAAAAAGTCCTGTATATATATTCACTTAAAATATAACATAGAAAATCACCTTAGTTTCTTTCTTGTTACTGATAATGAACTTCTCCTTATTACCCATATACCACGTACTCAACAGCCAACATGCTTCTCCATCTTCAAGCTCACAAGCCCTACAACGCAATGGTTTTTTTTAAAACTAGTATGGAAAATATGAAATACAAAAATGACTAGGACGCAAACCTCTTCATATAATATTCAGCCTTTTTTGAATCAGCTGGTCTATTCCTTTCTCCGTTCCAATGAACTAGTGAGAGGTATCTAAATAATAAAGTTCCAAATAATGAGAAAACACAAAATACTAAAAACTGGCGTCAAATACGATGATTTCATTACCTACATCCTTGTTTCACACTTCCATTACATGCGATTTCCATTGGTTCAATCATTTTGGTCAAGTTTGACTTACATTCTAAACACAACATTTAAGCAAGTTAGACCATTGATAAATTTTAACAATTCCACACCTTTTCCCGTCAGCAAATACATCCCATACTTAAAACAGCTCTTAGGGTTCCTCCTCACTTCACAATTTTGTTGGAATAAATTTAATGCTCCTTTGAAATTTTGCTCAATAGCTTCCATATATTCACCCAGTAATTGACACGAATCACTTCGTTTCTCCTATAATATAACTGACGCATATAATGAAAACAAACCACTGTCTGCAAAAAACAACCTCGTAACAACCAAATCGGTACTCTACTCCAAGATTTTTCACGTATTCCCTTCTCTCAGCTTGGATCCTCTCGCTTTCCTCACTATCCATCTCGTACCACCTCCAAAAACTTTCATTATTACCTTAAACTATACACTGAAAAATTCGACTTAAATAGGCCATAAAACCCTTCATTACACAAAATTAAATTCTATCCAAATTTTATTACCGGAAAAACACCACATTCGAAATGACAAGAATCTATTAAAATTTGCCGAAATAAAATAATATGCGAAACCAATTTTTAGCATTTATGTTACTACCTCGATACGCAGACCAGTAAACACAATAACCAATCTGGGAAAAACCCGGTACCGTGGTGCACAGAATTATGATATATGAGCACAAAAGGAACCGGGTAGATCAAATATGGTAGAGAACCAAAAGCGGCAGCTAAGAAATCCAACTCCACACAGGACTCACCTAGACAATAAAATTTAAATGAAAACATAAAACCAAAAATATGCAGTACCAACTTAATGACGCTTTTTTTTTGACTAAACAGAAATTACAGACATAATGGAACAGCCCATGTATGAGTTCCTTTTGATATAACAGAACTTCAGAGGTAAATTTTTTCATTAATCCATTTACATGTCTTCTTCCTGAAGTAGAAACATTTAAAATTAACAAACTACTTTACAAATATAATTCTATAATTTCAATGAGTAGTTGCGTCTAACACTCACTGTCATTCTATTCAGAATGTAGTCAATGGCCATTTCTTCATTTTTATCACACGCAAGATAGGCCTAAAATAAAATTATAGGATAAGAATAATAAGTGGAATTACATACAAAACATGTACTTCAATTATAAGTCCATCAGGTACGCGAAAACCCATTGATTTAATACGCTGAATAGCTGCAGCTTCTTGTTCAGACAATTCTATTACATGTCTACCAGCATGTGGATTTGAAGGATCCCCAGCACCAGCTCCTTCTGTACCAGTCTATAGACAAATAAACTCATTTTCAAAACAAAACTACATTTTTATCTATAAAATTTGAATCTGATTATAATTTTATCAATACCTCGTAGATTAATGAAAAACTTATATACATACATATTTATTTATGAGAGTAAAATAAAACATACTCCAGTAGGCGCATTCAAAATACGCAGAAATTCCTCTTGATTATTTTGAATGGCTTCCATAAGTTGAGGATTCATTGTAGCAATTTGCTATAATAAATACTAACATAAGCCGCATTACATATGTACCTCATATACAGTAAAGATAAGTACTTGTATGAGGGTCGGCAAAATTTCAGGATTAGTGCGAACTAAGGCTCGTAACTCTTCCAACTGTGGAAGATCGCGTAGATGAGCTAAGTCAGCTCCGCTCCCTAAATTATGGCTGTACACTATCGAAATACCGATATAATTTATTTAATGTCAAATAAAAACCTATTTCGTCAGAACTTTCTTCTTCTTGCCCTTCAGCGAGAATAGGCATTGCTTCTTCTTCAGGAATTCCAGTCAAAAGATATTCTACAGCTCTCTCCGCGTTCCAATATGCAGCGCGGAGAGCAGCTATGACCTGATTAAAATTTAAATTATAAGAAGCTAATATTACAATATGATTATTTAAGGCAATTATTCAAGCTTTGTAACAATTTAAACAAAATACCCCATTTTTCTCCTAGTGAATTCAGTATGATTTTTCTTCTTACTAAGTAGCAAATCATTTGTGCAAGTTAATAATGAAAAATTAGGAATCGAAATGGGTGGATTGGACTTGAAAATATAGTTTAAGGACCATATTTATTTTAATGCTTCAAATGAAGGAAATAGCACCAACCTGGTCTTTAGGATAACCCATGCCTTGTATAGCTTCAATTGATGCTTCTTGATCAGCAGTAAAGTCTAGAATTACATAGATAATAATAAATACTTAAGATATAAAAATAAGAAATCTGCATTATTCCTACAAAAAGGTAACTGACTTGGATTACTGGGTACAGGTTGTGTAACAGGAACAGACTGAGTAATAGGAGTACTGGCCACTGTAGTTGTTATTCTCTCAGGGTTCGAAACTGCCTCAACAACAGGAGTCGCAACTGTTGTCGTAGGAGCTGGTTCTGGCTGCTTCTTCTAAATCAAATAATACTGATGGGTTTCTACGGCATTTTGTTTCAATTAAGTTGTCCCTATCACAAACATCGAATTTCCACATTATGTGCTAATACTTTTTAATAGTTTCGAAGAAATTATTTTTCAAATATTTTTATTATATGATAACTATACTTACTCTAGACAGCATTACAACAATGAACTTATTCGTGTCAAATGCCGCTTGTTCTACGGTAGTCGCATCGTCAAGAATCTATATTTCTGATATATAATAACACTTAAATTTTAGAACTTGCATAACTCATATAATGGGTGAATAAAACTGATATGTAATGCATTGAAATACATGCAATATGACTTAGACTAGCTGTTTAATTTGGGTATTACTAACCTTGCCATTATAAATCAACTTCTGAAGTTCAACAGCATAATCATCACCTTTTTCAGCAGCAATTTGTTTTTTTACATCCGCGATCTGATTGTATTCAAAATAAAACAACATTCAGAATATATATAACATGAATTTAATATATAAAGAAAACCTCACAGTCTGTTTTGGATCAAGATCTAACGTGAATGACAGCTGTGTAATTGTTTTGAAAGTTATTGTTTGCATGTCTGAAAAGAAAACTCCTTAATACAAAAATGATGTTTTAGGTTCTCATATATATAAAGTAAAATCCATTTCTACTTTCCTTTTGCTGTATCTGAAACTAACAAACCAACTATTATACTCATTTGTTTAATAGAATTACTGCTAGTAAGTATGGGTGAATACCTTATAAGGTAATAAAACATTTAGTAATAAAAAGTATTTGACATAGTTTGTCAAAATACACAATTTTGGCACAATTACAATCACATTTTATGTTGCTGAAATTATCACTTGGAACAAAAATTTAAAATAATAACACGTACTGTATACAATTTAAAAATGCTAAGTATCAAGAAAAAAAATTACTCATACTACACTATTATCAATCCTACCTACTATTAACCCAACCTAAAAATTCTCTAAAAAATCCTGGAGCAACGAGTAATTGGATGATTTGTAACACCACAGGGCCACCATTGACAAATAATGCTCCAAGTTCATTTTTAACATCTGTATTAAAGGAGGTTCAGATTATGAGTCCTATAACGATTATTTATTGAATAATGTAGTTATACGATTCACATTTAATTTAAATGATTAAATAGGCGCGAATAATTTTACGTTATCGTACTATCGAATTCGCACAAATTTTCAAGTGGTTATAAGCTCTTTTAAAGCATTCTCGGTGTAAGCTGAGGATGAGTTTAAATATTAAACAAAATATCTGTAGATGGACCACATTTGTGGGATACTAGTAGCTAGTTGTTATGACTTTAATCCACTAGAATCAGTTTTAGGAGACATAATTTAGATAGTATGCCGTTTTCAGTCTAAGCATTTGTGTCTGTCCTCTAGTTTGACAGATAGTGAAAAAGCGGTGCTACAATCCACAGATTTATGTTACTGGACTAACCTATGCAATAGCAAGTGTTATGTAATCCTATGAGCATATAATTTTAAAAGTATACATGACTATAGCCATGGAAGTAACTCAAATCAAGAATGGTATTTTTGTCACTAATGCATTCTACAATTTTAATGGGGTAGTGGTCGGTTACTTTTAAAAGCGGCTTATTTAGGAATTTTGCTTATGTTCACTTGCAATATTTGATGAGATTGTACGATATCTTTAAATAGTCGAACATTGCTGAGAATAAAAATTTTAATCCATGAAAAATTATTCCAGGAATAAACGCATAATAGTTGGCTGCATTGGCAATGGCTGAGGAGTTTGTTCCTCTCAGTCCAATAAAGCTACAAAAGCGGAGAGCATCAGATAGCACACCATCTAGAACTTCACATCAGGATAAAACTGTAAATAAACAAACCATGCATAACAACGGTAAATTCAGGGCAACGAGACTGGTGTGTAATTCATGTGAAAAATTTTATCTCTAGAAATTTTGGTATAAGTGGTTCTTTAAAGCTATTTAAATAATTAATACCAAGATTTTGAGTTTATATTTAGTGGAACGATATTGTACTACGCTTCCGGACTGATATGCCTCTTAAAAGACATAGGCGCCAACTAACATTTTTTGATAATTCGTTTACTGGAAGAGAGGCCGTAGATTTTCTAATGGTAGAACTTCCCAGACTACTACTTGAAGGACGTGAAGTTGATAGGTATTTGAAAGATTTAAGAATTATTACTTTTATTTCATGTCTTGTTATTTACGTTCAGGTCAAATTGTATAACACTCCTACAGAAGTTCATGGACCAAGGTTTATTTAAGCGTCCACGGTCAATTTCTTCGGATAATGAAACATTCAAAGACAATGCTACGCTATATGTGTGGGTTATTTGGAACAAAACATTGCTGATTTTACAACATACTTTTAAGATTTCAGAAAAATTATATTACAGCTTTACGGAAGATTGTACTTCGCAATGCGCAGCTCGAGTACCACGCCTGATGCAGCGAACAACTTCTTTTAGTGAGGGTGATGCAGACCATGTTCGGAGAAATATCTCCCCAGTACGGTGAGCGTATTATATTGGTAATATATGCTAATAGAATATCTAATCAACATAATAACTATTCACAGCCCACGCTATGTAGAGTCTCCCTTTACTTGGACATCGTTTGAACTTCCTAAATCTCCACCTAAACGTATTGAAGGTTTTAATCGAAGATTATCCAGCTCATATGGGAATTTGATGTCTTTTGTTACCACACCACAAATTTTCGTAGGTTGATACATTCTCTATTGAAAATAGATTTCGGTTTAATATCTCGGAAAAAGCATTTTGTTATGTTTAGTTTTTATTTTAGGATTATAATTCAGTTGATTCCATAGCTGAGACTATTGATAGTATTCGTGCAGAAGTTAACTACTCTATTAGGCCGTCACCAGAAAGAGGTTTTAAAACTCCTGTTATGGATAAGAGTAAAGTGTTATGGAATGATATAGATAAGAGAGGTATATATGTTATTGCAAAGTAATTTTACTTATTTGTAGAAAAATTATATTCTCGACATTATTTTTGAATCATTATATAGATTAGTAATTTGTTATACATTACTTTGATACTTGATTTAGGGTCCTTGACTGAAAATAAATACGTTGCTAGTGAGAATGGTATTCCTCCAAATCTTGCAAAAAAGTATAAAAGTACAGCCAAAATTCGTGAGAAGGATGGTATAAGAGAAACTGCTTACGAATGGCTTAGTTTTGGACGACGTAAAAGGAATACCACTCCGTCTAAGAGTGTAAGGTTTACTAGTAAACGGTGTATCTAGCAATTATGTAAAATTAGTCTTTTATTTGTACAGAGTTTGATTTATTTTCTTTTATTGAAACTTAGTAATGTTAGGAAGAACAATCAGTGCTGGGCACAAATTCTACATGTGAAAGAACTATATGTGAAGACGAAAAAAATTTGAGAAAAAGAAGTCTAAGATCCCGAAGTGAACGAAAGCACTGTGTTTGCTCTATGGGTTCTTCTAATATTACGTCACAAAAACAAGATAATGATTACGCTTCTTTAAAGGTTAGGTATTTTGTCTTAAAAATTTATGTAATAGAATATTTCGAATTAATTTAGATTACCAACAGATTACTTATGGACAGGGACACAATGGAGTTATGGAAGAATTGTCTGCTAAATAGGTAATTTATATTTTTACTCATGTATTATGTTTAGTGTCCAAATTGTTCTTTTTTTTAAAGTTGAAAGTGATTTAGATTACAACGTATCCTGTCTGTGGAGAATTTAGAATTTATTTCATGGGATATTACTGGAGAAAATGTGCGATGGAATTGTGAAAAAGTTGGAGTAAGTGGTGTGGTGAAATCAAGAAATGATCAAGGCGGGTAAATCTATTATCACATTTAAAAGGATAATTTGTCTCATTTTAAAGCTATATTTTCCAGAGGAGTTCTCAGAATATTTGAAACGTTTAATGCGCTATCTCGAACAGTTTCCCTTTCCCTCTGGAACAAATAGTGTAATAACCTATAAGGATAATCAAGAGGTGTAATAATTAATACTTTCCTACTTTTTTGGTACTGTACTTAATTAAGTTGGAGGCTTTTTTACTTTAGTAAAGTATTTTGTGTTATGTGTAAAATTATTTTTATAGGTCAATGTCTTTAAAACAATATGCTCCCATTTGATACGCAAGCAACCTATGCTATTGAACATGGAAGCATCAGCTTTACTGCATATTATATCGCTATTTCAAAAGATGAATATTTCTAAATCTATCTCGCCTTCATATTGTTAGTTTCAGATTTATTACGTTAGAGTAAACTATTATAATAGTGAATTATTACACTGATTATAGGCTTAAGGTCAAGAATGATGCACTTGGAAACTGAATTTAGTGCGGATACTCCATTAACGAGATTAGTCCAGAGGAGGCCAGGCAGTGACTTGGTTAGTTTTTCTCCATAAAAAAAATCTTTCCATAGCTTCGCATTTGTGTTAGCCTTCGTTTAGTTTTGTTCTACTTTATTCGCATAAAAGTTAAGATTTGTAGTGGAAGTTAGAAGATATTATGTGATGGATATGTCATGCCAATCATATTATATTCTCCATGTCTTTAAGTATATTTTTAATTGCTTGTTTAATAAAAAAAATACAGAAATAATGGTTTCAAGAAAACCTTGCGTTCACGCTGATTTCAGTGTTCAATTTCATCTCACTCATCACCATTTTCGGATAGAAATGATCCAGTTGCTGCAATTCGGATGAGTGGTCTTTCGGAGGGTACACAGTTAGCTTTTCAGGTGTCTTCTGACGATAGTATGCGGTATGAATTTACTATCGCATTTATTTATTTTGGTGCATTGAAGCAACTTTTGTGAACTTCATTTGTTTAGTTATGCAGATGGAGTTTCACCATCAGATATTGCAATGACAAGACCTAATTTTGGAAGAAGCGACAAATTATGTATATTAGTTTTACTGTTTTTTTCTATTATGGCTCTTTTTGGTATTAAAAATAGAGACATTAGATTGTATTATAACTCTTCATCACTATGGTTTATTTTTGTGAGGTAGTTTCTTTTTAGTGTGTCCTCTTGTATTCGATGACGTAATGCGGCTTCCTGGTCTAAAGCAAAGCCCTGATCTTATGAAAAAACTAAACGAATTGTGCATTACACCACAGACAGGCTTGAAAGCACAATCATCTGCAGGTATATTTTAAAAAATTTCTGATTATTGAACTTATTTATTTTATATATTTGAACTGGCAGGTTCAATGACATGGTAAGATGTGCCTACTGTTTTCTCACTCATTATTGGGAATACAGATTCTGTGTTTCCTAAGACCAATATTATCCTGGATTTCAATATATGCATTTTTACTATAGATTTCTATTACCTAGAATTGCCTCGTGACATTAGTCCATCTCTTTTGGAATCTATTTCTCTTATTCTGATTACCATGCCACCACCACGTCGACGGCGTTTACACCATATAATTCGATTTATGAATAAATTGTCGGCTAATCATTGTCTACAACTGGATAAACTACGTGGGAACAAATATGTTGTGAGTTCAGTTATAAGTATCTGATGAATACACAAAGAGTTCACTTTGTAATTTAGGTATTGGAAGGTTTAGCTCAGTGTGTAGTTCAGTGTGAAGGTGATCACCGATTATCTACATCTCAGTGTATGGAGCTAGTTATATTTCTTATGGATCATGAGAAATCTGCTTTTAAAATCCCGATTTCTATAAAGGAAGACGTTGAGCAAGCAATTAAGATACGACGTAGAGAAAAGTTAGACTTAGAAAGTTCAGAAAATCAAATGAAATTTTCCATAAATGACAGAAAAGTGAGTAACAGAGTCAAGTTTTAACTTTATGTGATAGGACGTATTTTTTTGTTGATTCATATACTACATATTTCTAAACCTTGATATTATGGGTCGTCCTATGTGATAAGCAAGAAACTCTAGTGCCCACTTCTAACTATGTTCAGTTCTGTGAAGTAATTAAAGTAAGTCATCACTGCTATCATTATTTTTTAATGCTGTTATTATAAATCAAATAAGATCATTTCCATGTAGAAAAGTGAATATGAAGAGCAAAAACGAAATCAAGATGGAGATATACTTGACCTGCTGGACCAAATATGTCATGATGAAAACTTGTCTATTGAAGAAAAACGTAAAAAACTCAAGAAGGTTTCTATATAAGATTGTTTTGATTTGTATACTTATATTTTTTAGTGCTTTGTACACAATTACGCGTTTTAGTTTAAAAGGACGTATCCATCTATATATGCTCAACGTTTCCCATCGCCACAACTAACACGGTCCAAGAAGAAAGATACATTTGGTACCTCAGGGTTTTTATCGCGATTGTTTAATAGATAGAAATTGACTGCATATTATTTCACCGGTTTTTCTAAGATAATACATCGTCATAAGGTTTTAAGATTTGCACTATATGATATGTATATATTAAATGTCAGTATTTTTTCTATATTTATTCGTTAAATTAAGTAATTTTAGACATTGAATAACAATTAATTTAGCTAGGTGCAGTGTCTATATATTGAACTGTATTATACAGCAGTATAAAATCTCAATCGTAATATATTCTTAAGTTTCGGCAGAGCTAGAAAATACATAGGTATAACGTGACAAATTTAGGAATGCATATTTCCCCGTTTCTACAGTTCTCCGCTGCCTTCGTTGGGTGGTTTAGCGTCTTCTAGGTCTATTAGATTGGTATTTTCCAGTGCGGTGTTATGAGTGATCTTATTTATCTAAATTGTATTCTTTAGAATGAGTAGATTTTCCACTTCTTTTTCTCACGATGTCTACTGTACACTACCAATTGCTCGTCTGTAAGAGATCGAAAACAAAATCCTTGGTTGACGTAGAGGAAAGGTCGACAACAATAGCCACCACGACAGGGTTCCTTGTTACAGTACACTGTCTCAATTCGGTTTCCACACCTACACGAAAAGATTTGTTTCTTTAAGAATAACTCCATAGAACTCTTTGAATTTGAAGTAGTATTCTAAAAATATTACATAAATACATTTTTTGAGTACCTTCTAGATCGGGTGCCACATCCTCCACATTGTGCAGTGCATTTACTCCATTTTGAGCAAGGGTGCTGTGTGGTTATCCAAGGGGGTATTGATGAAATGAAAGGTGTAGACATCATTGTGGCTGAGAAAATTAGTAGAGTATTACGAGATGCATAAATTTGTTATCATAACCTACATGATAACGAAACGCGTCCCACTTGCTATCGGATCTGTTTTAGCTGTTCCTAATGTGCCTGCTGTGCTAAAAGTAGTCGTTGATACAGTGGAAGATTTTATAGGAAGAGGAGTAGCAGGATCTGTATATAAAACAATTTTGTAGAAGAACACTACAGCACATTTCTGTTTTCATAGAATTTTAATTCTGTTACCGTATCTGAATTGTAGATTAAATCCACTTGAAGGAATTCCTTTATAGATTATTGCAAGAATATTGGATTCTGACACTGAGTTACTGGGATAGGAGGTGCAAAACCTGAACTAGATGTTTATTTACTTTTGCAAAAGATAATTTGAATTTATTCATAAAAAACATTTTAGCTTTCTGATGTACCTTGCTCCGACTTTCTGCATATCTTTTCTATATTTAATTTCCAGGTAGTTATACTCACAGCGAATTTGATGTGCGAATGTGAAAGAAATAAATGAAAAAAATACCCTTCTTCCTTCTGGAGCCTACAAAATTTAATTTGACATTATTTTGAGTCAGTAATGCTTCAATTAATTAAGCTTAATATGTATACAAAAGTGATAGAAAACGAACAGTGATTATAAAGGAACAGGTTTTTTCCCCTGTGACAGACAAAACTTCCATATTTCTGGAAGCATTTAAGTTGCTGTTTCCACAGCCGACGGGATTAAGTGCAGCTTGCTCACAGAGGTTACCGCCGAATCCATTAGGACAGCGACATTTTGAACAGTTTTTAGGATCTGTGTAGCCTCCATGCAAACAAGAAAGTGAAGTGGAGCAAGTGCCGGAAAAAAACTTTGTTGTTTACACTGATTTAATTCTAAAATATGCCCGCTTTAGGAACTGACTATTACAGTAGGCGAGATTTATTCTTTTAATATCCATAAACGACGGAGCCACGCGCTGACCAATCGTCGCTTGGTAATTGGAGTCAATCGTCTGTATGGTGTTACGTACATTTACTGAGAAATCCTGGAAAAAATAGTTAATAATTTAAATGAGTTAAACACATTGAGTGATATGAAAAAATGAACAAGTCTTGTAAAAGATATTAAATATAGAAAATAAATTTTAGAGAACTTCAAATAAGTCGGGCAACTGAAAAGATCGAGTGTAATAGTTTACGCTTTGTCCATAGTGCATGACTGATCCATAGTCATATCCGACGCCATAGTCCTCCATGCTAGATCGTGACTGTTTTGTGAATTGGCTGAGATAATTAGGTGAAATATTTTGAGTGAGAATATTTACGTAATCATCTCTATCGTAGCGTGACTGCTCATGGAAGAAGCCTAGTGCATGTCCTAAATTATTTTCAAAAGATCAGTTTATTAAAAATGGAAGAAAAGTTAGGAGCTAAATGCTAGTACTAGATACCTATCTCATGAGTTACTGTTCCCAAACTGGTACATCCGTATCCAATTGATATTAGCTGTGATGTAAAACCTACTTTGCCGATGTATGATGAACACCTAAATTCCAAAATTATTAATTATGCATGTTGCAAATCGTATGATATATTGCAAAAAAGAAATTCTACGAACGAATCGCCGAGAATGAACTCGAAACCATTTCTTCTAGGACGCGAATATTGTCGCTGAAAGGTTACGCAGGTTTCTTCTTGCCAAAGAGAAATTCCAGCAAGCACTGCTGTCTCACTCACTTAAATATAGTGACTTAGAAAAATCTAAATGATAAATAGAAATAAAACCAGAATTAATTGATTGGCTATATAAGGTTCGAGACTGTAGAAAAACGAGGATAATACCTCCTGTAACTGTATTAATGAAATATGGAATTGGAAAAGAAGACCATCTCAGTGACAAAGATGATGTCAAAGATCTTTCAGGGCGTGATCGATGTGATTTTTCTCTCTTAGCCCAAAGCTGATCCTCTGTATTTCTATAATTGATATGTATTTTGTCTGAGGCATTAGAAAAATAAGTTCACAAAATATAGTAGTCTCTCCAAATGTAATCGTACTTTAATATAGTATCTATTTGCTCATCGGTAAGAATGATATCCCCTTCAAATAAATATGGCTGAAGGTCAGGACGTGTGCCGTTATCATTCATTATATGATCAAAGAAAGCACGGTCATCTCTAACCTCAATCTGGATTATCTTCAATTAACAAATTTCAGTATTATCAAAAGTTAAATTAATAATTACTCAAGAAATAGACTATTTTCGTATTACAATAGAAGATAGCTTACCGGTACTCCCATAATCTCGCTTTGTAACCTATTTAGTTTGGCTATTTTCGAAATGAATCTATCAAGACTGAGTTCTGTGAAGTGTGATTTGCCATTTAACAATTTCGAGTAAATATTACGCTGAAAAATTCTATATTTATGTAATTTAATTTTAGAAATAAGAAAAATGGATGGATGAATAGACTTAGACTTAAATTACGCAAAATATCTTAAGCCACTTTTAAAATAAAAGAAAAGAATTCGTTGTCTGAATATTTCCTTAGTTCCTTAGTTCTTAGGAACTTCATAAGATATAAGACTTACAGCATATATATGTGTCCAAAGTGTTATGATCAGCAGAAGAGCTATCCGCATGGCACACAGGTGAGCCATCCTCTTCACATATCACACTAATCCCATTGCTATCTCAGATGGATCACGGGATAACTATCGTGACCTCGCTGTAAATTATATCTTTGAACGACCATATAATGGAATATACTGTAATAACAAAAAATAAAGTATGGCTAAGCCTTAGAAATAGTAAAATTCTCATTGATATGTAGACTACATAGTTTTGTTTTCTGATATCAGCGTAGCAACTCCATATTTAAACAAATGGAAAGAATGAATATTTCCATGGTCTTATGAATACTTTGTACCTCATTATTTAGAGCCACTTTTAACAGTCGCTAACCTCCATAGTAAAACTAATAGTTATCCTGAGATTTCTTATGTGAAAGATTAATCTTAAGCGGTATTTTACTACTGATCTCACTTTTAATTATCCTTTTTCGTAATACTAATTACTATAATAGTATCAACTGAATAGATTTGTTGCAGTAACAATCTAAGTTGTTCTTAAGTGATCTAAATAAAGTGAGATTACATTACGTGATTATAATGAATGCATGTTACCATAAGGCATACCTTTACAAATGTTGAGTGCAATAAAATTTGTTCCAGTCCTTTTTATTAGTGTGTTTAGAAGTTGTTATACTCTGAAAGTAGTTTTAAAAATAATTTAAGGTTGATTTTCACACCAAATATTCTTACTTTCGTTCTATCTCTAAAGTCAAAGTACCATAATCTATGCCGACATTTTTAAATGCTAAAAGGAATATCACGCTCTATTATTACAGTATCTAGTAACTTGAAACAAAAATTGTAATCCTTGGCATATATCCAGATTTTGTGTGTGAACTTGGGTTTATTCATTTTCGAAGTTATATGTAGTTTTAGCTTTCAACCACCTTTTTTTGCATAAAAGTCATGGTTTCAGAGAGAATATGGTGGTTTTAACTCAGTTACATAAGACTCTCCTATCAGAATGGACTAAGGAAAATAAGAATCGGTCAACTATCGACCAAATTGTTAAACAAATCAGGGTATAAATTGTTAACTTTAATTTTTACAAATTATTTTTACCTTTATTATAGGATGTTTCTTTCATAATTGAATGTTTGCTTCTGAGGTGATTTCAAATAGAGATTGAGTCTGAAATTATTCTTGAAATACTAATAGCATAATCTATCGAGTAACATTACAATTATTTTCATGATGTATATTACAATTTTAGGAGTTATTGGTTGATCCAACTGCTATAGCCACTATTGACCCACAGGCCCTCACCATCATTTATAAGTAAGTAATAAGTAGTTCATATAATCCTAGAGCTATTTGCGAATCTTCATTCATTTCAGTAATTATCGGAATTTTAGGGATATATTTGAAATTAGTGCTCTACTGGCTGTTCTGAAAAGTGATATGCCAGCATTTGATGATGCAATTCTTCAAGTTCTTTCTTTTTATGAATTATCTTCTGATGTATCAGAGAACAAGTTCTTGATGATTGGGCTGAATCTAATGTTCCTTTTAGCCAGTAATAGATTGGCCGACTTTCATATGGTGAGTGAATATAAATTGTGATTTATCCACGATTTATTTTCATCTTCTAATTTTTTCAATTTTCTATGTCACGAAGCCTAAATAAAATTCATCTCCTGTTTTAGCTACTGGAACAAGTTCCACAACATGTTCAATCAACCAATCCATATATATCAACTCCGGTTAGGCTTGAGCAGTCGCTCATGGAAGGAGCCTACAACAAAGTCTTTATAGTTTTCGTCTAGTTTTTTTTTAGTAATTATGACACATGAACTGATTATAGTAAGTGGTATTCTTTCAGGTGGTATTAACTGAGAAGACTATTCCCAGTCCATTTTATGCTGTATTTATAAGGATTATGATGGATGCAGTTAGGTATGTTATCTATATTACTCCTGACAGTAATGAATAATTATAATTTTATTGCAGGATATAATCCAATGGTTTCGTTTAATATTTTAGGCGTGATATTGCGATTTCTGTCGAGAAGTCATTTAAGATTCTAAGCGCTCGTGACGCTGCAACAATGTTACTATTTGAAACTGGTGCTCAAGTTATGGAATTCGCTAAACAGGTTTGTTCAGCGTTGTATTTATTATGCACTATTCTTAGATTTCAAATATGATCTGATGATTAACCAGATATGTGGCAGCCATTTTGTTTGTTTGTTTTTTTACTTTATTAAAACCTGAGTAAGTAGAATATTAAAGTATTTATTGTATATAATCACAGCGTTCATGGAAATTGGACGATGGATGCTTCGTTTTTGAGACTGAAGCTGGCCATCACGAGAAATCTACTTTGGATACTGTTCGCATAGCAAAGCAGACCATTTTTTATGCTAAACAACTTGAAATGATTGTTTGATCAGTTCATGTTTGCCAAATAGTTTTTTAAAAATTGTATTACATTGAGAGTGAAATTCCCATTGCTTAGTTTCACTTAATTTACTTACTCATTTAGTAAATTTAGTAAGGAATAAGTCTTTATAAACACATTTTTGGAAGTATTGCGAATGATGTTTATATTGACGTGAACACAAATCATCAAATTTATTATATTAGAGAGTTCTTCAGTGGACGAAGTGTAGAGTTGGTTTTCCATGTTAAGTGATGACTCTGACATTATGATTTATAAATATCATGTACTTAGTACTTTTCTGCATCTCAAAATTTGCTTTTAACAGTAGTTAAGAATCCTGTAAAGATGTAGACAGCAGTGAAGTTGATTAGATGAGTGTTATTTGTAAAACAAAACTTTTCTAATTACATGATAGAAGTAACCCCCCAATATACTACTCCACACATAGACAGCGGCGCTAACCATCACGCTGTTCCTAGGATTAGTTTAGCAGTTGAGACCCATCCATGCACCAACCAGTATAACAAACAGCAATAATCTTCATTCATAAAAGCTCTCCGGCAATACACGACAATCGAACAAAGTGAGCAAGTTAAACCAACACCCACTGGGCAATTCCGCTGAGAGCTCATTGCAACTGACCACTGACAAGCTAAACGCGCACAAATGATCTAAATTCATATCGCAACAGAGATCGCACATTTATCATAGAATTCTATTAACTCAACAGTATCGGCAACAATGAGCAACTCAAGTGAACAAGTGTATAAATAAAACATCACAGAAACAAGGCAACAATAGTTCCACAAAACAGTCAGAGACAATGATGAGAAATCGACACTTTACATATTAGTTGTATAAGACAAAAGTGCCGATTTTCAACAAGTCCTGATTACGCACTCTCGAGGAGCATAAGAACTATTTAAAGTATATGAGCAAGAAAAAAAATCAGAGGTCTCTAACTGCATGGAACAAGAGATCCGTGTCAAATTGGAGTGACTAGTGGCTGCTCTAGTCATAGATATATATTGGCCCGTATTAACGGAAAGAATTAAACTGCTAGCTATTTGGTATTTTGTGCAGATCAGGTCAGGACGGACGGACGGCGCCATATGAAAAATTCTCCTCTGCGTAATACTGCCCTCCATCAGGATACCTAAAGCACAATACTAAACTTTTAAAATAACATTCCTTAATCAATTATACACGGTACCTGTACTGAATGAAATCAGGTTTTATTGGCACATCAAGATACGGTAAAGCGAGAACATCGCGTTCCTTAACACGCATCAAATACGCCTGGAAAATCATCATAAACGAGACGAAATTATTTGCAGTTCAGACTACTTTTACGAAACAACGATTTCAACATAGGCATATTATTGCTTGTTGTTACCTTGGTGGGGTCATGTTGGCCTGGTTCTGCACGAGCCGCTCTAATTTGTTCAGCTTTTAATTCTAGCTCATGTAGAGAAGGTAACATGGCAAACCAATCCACCTTACTACCACCAGCACTTTCTGGCCTGGTTAACGAGGATGTTGGACGCGACGCCAAAGGAGACTAAAATTCTTCTATTCGTAGTAGTTTTAAACAGAATGAATTACTATATATAAACTGTGATTTCGTACAGAACGATTAATTCCTTACTTGGATATCCTCTTGTGCATTTTCTTTGATAGGGGCAATACGAGGCAGACGGAGAATGAGACCTCCTCTACGCTCTTCTGGAGCAGCTACAACGAAGGAATATAACATCTTTTAAAAGTAATTATTTATTTACAAACCCAAAATTTCTTTTAACAATCTATTCTGAAAACAAACTCAAATGAAACAGTGATAATAATGATCAAAGCTCCCATATACGAATAAAGAATACATACCAAGTGGAGAAGGAATTTCGACTGGTTTTTGTCGTCTTTCATATTTTCTTTTCTTCCGTTCAGTTTGAATATACGGCGAACTTGTAGAAGCACCACCATATAATTGCATTGCCAACTATAAATAAGATTTATAGACCAGTAGAATTTGAGGAAAAAATATTATAACATTAATAAAATCTCAAACACTAAAACGTATTACTCACGTATGTATAAGAAGATATTATACTCTCGTACTGCATTACATGCGCACCAATATGATTCTTGGTAGAACAATATATAATCTCTATTAACCTCTTCATCCTGCTGCTCGCGTTTCACCTTCTCCTCATGTTCTCGGATTGATGAATCAATGCTCATATGCTCAGGTAAGTTTTGACTCAATTGTGCAACCTAAAATTTACCAATGAAATTACATCTTTATTTGGAAAATGTAGGGCTATAATAAATTTACCAATTCCGTCGTACTCTGTACGGCCTTCCTAGCAGCCAGTACAGATTGTGGTGTTGTGGCAGGTGATGCTAACGAGCCTACAGCTGTCTTTGTTCTTTTCATTGCAAATGGCACAACTGCTAAAGTAAATCATGTGCTAAAATTTCAGACTGTCAATCTTCTATTATTCATAAATTTACTAACTTGGCGCATCATCAGCCTTCCTTTTTCCATTTCGAATATCATCCCCTCTGCTCAATAAATCCGTTCCAACGGATTGTGATTTATGTAGAACTCCATTTGTAGGTGAAGACAATTCTTTTGGCGCATAACTACTATTTGCAGGCGACACAGTTGTACTGCGACCAGCTAAATATTAAAATGAATTAAAAGTGATCCATTTCAGAATGACTAAGTGAAAACCCCTGGAGATGAGTTACTACCAACACTGTCAGAAATTTTTACCTGACATCCCAGTAGATGTGACTCTCCTGTTAACTGGGGTACATGGCGTAACCCGACGAGATAGCTTCGCAGCACCCGGTGAAACAAGATTAGGCGTTCCATTGGCTGAAGATGCTCCGCTAGAGGTTGGCCTTACCTAAATAACGTACTCAATAGGTTTTATTACGAGTGTTAAATATAAAAATATACCTCCACTAGTTTTTGCCATGCTTTAATAAGAGCTCGACATCGCTTTGAAAGTAGAGGCCACTGTTCAACGGTCCTCTTACGAACATCATTAACAATAGCACCAACACGGGTAGACTAAATATTTCGTTTTTAATTTAACAAATATAAGATCGCACACATCCAAAATTTGAGTTCTCTAAACGCAAAAAACCTATAAAATAAGACGAGAGACTAGACAAGTCTCACTTCCCTGAATGCCATCTATAATTCTACTTCCCAAACAAATTTTTTGCCATACTTATGGCTAACCACTTTTATGACGGCCAACGCGTGAAAGGTTAATCACAAAGAGATGACATAGAACATTTCGTCATGCAATTTTACCAAAACAAAAAACAAAGACTATACCACAAAATACCTTTGTTTATCTTCAAATCCATACTAGCAGATAACATCAACGTCCTCCATGGTTACTATAGCTACTGCTTACTCAGCCCGCAGACTATCGACCGCGCTTTTCACGAAGTCTCGCCCTGCACTATCTAGCTAACTAGACTCTCAACCAACCGTTTCAGCATAAGTGTGCCGGTGAGTTTTACGCCAACATAATTTTGATGGATTACTTATTTTATAAACCTAATAGAAAACCAAACAATCAACCCGACACTAACTTTAAAATAAATCAGCAATATTGATCTGCGAGAGTTAGGACGCTAGAGCGCGCATAGACGCAGCGTTCAATATGCCCTGGATGCCTCAGTCAACTCGGGCTGCTGGCCGCGTAGCGCCGCTTGCCCATTCTCAAACGTTTGTGGGGCCCATCATCCTCACCTCTAAGATTTCCTTGTTGATCGGGACCTTTTCGAGCTCTGATAGCACATCACAAGCCGTCTCACATTTCCCCTGAAACAGCAAGGTAGAGAGAGCTCAGACAATGCTAAAGCCCCTCACCCCGCCCTCAACCCCTTGAATAATCCCACGACAGTAATATGCACACAATGAACAGCAGTAAAACGAACACATATGTGAAAATGCTAAGACTTTATTATTACTCGTTCTACGCGAGACCAACAGTCACGGTGGGAAAAGAATGTTGCACGTATTTGCCGACCACCGGACCAGTTAGTCAGACTATATTTCAAGTTAGAACAAAGCCGGTCCGTGCTTACATTTTCGATGGCCGACAGAAGGTGTTGCTTGAGCTGCTCAACGGTCAATGTGCACGGTGTCATCGGCACCGCTAGGGAAACGGGAGGCTGAGTGGCAACAGCGGCGCACGCCACCATCCAGCTCACGGCCTCACCAGGCGTCTGGCCGCGCGCGCGGAGAACTCCCTTATATACCACAACCCCGCCCACAATTCTGCTCATTGGTTAATCGACAACAACCTATTCTTCAATTGGTGAATTTATGTTAAACTCCACCTACTTATCAATTTGCTCCGCCTTAAATACGCTCGCGTCCGTGAAGCGTTGCGTTCCATGTTCCCTCAACACCTGAGAACACATTAACGAAAGGACCCCAGAATTTATATTCCTGAAGGATACGTATACTATGTCTTGAGGATATTACTAGCTATAATGGTGAGTTATTATATCTTGTAATTTTATATACCTAAGAGCTTTGGGAAAGAAATTCTAGTAAAATAGTTGCAGGGTTTGTAAAGAAAATAGAGGTTGCTGAATTACATTTGATTGAAAATCGATGGTATTAAAAGACCTCTCGATAAGAGTTAATTTTTGAACTATGAAAGGAAAATATTTCTGTAACTTTTTTAAGGTTATAAAGCTACAAAAAATATTTTTACTTTCGGTTACTTTAGAGTCAAATTCGCCATGTCGACGGAGATAGGTATCGATAGTAAGCCGAAAAATCGAGGGATAAGTGCGCGTTTAAATAGAAGAAAAACAGCACTGGAGCAGAAAAATGACACTAATAATGATGGATTTGATGATAACGGTCTGTTTGAAAAGTAGTTTATTTTAGTGTATTTTTTCCGTTAGAATATTAATTACGGGTGCTTTGTAGGAGTACTTATTTGTAGAATCGCAACCATTTTCCGTGACAAATATTCTTTCTTTTCAACGAAAATAATTGTTTGTACTAAAGATAGAGATGGTTTCAGTTATATCATGAAAATATATGAAATAGTAAAGAACTCATTTGCTCCAAAACGTTATTTAAAAATTTTTTAAAATAGTACACCACTCTTTTTCTTGATTGTATTTATTCTTTATTATCTGTTTAATTGTATAACTTTAGTATAGACGTAATTGTTTAATATTTCATTTTCATTTTTCTGAATTTAGATGACGTTAATTTTCTTGATCCAGATGCGTCAGATCTCAATATACGTGTGAAAGATAGAAGTGGTGATGATGTAGTAACCACAACTAAGAAAAATCGTATTGGAGGACTATTCAAGGTATTCTAAATATTTGCGAATGATTTTTATTTCATGTTTTTTGAAATTTCTAATATCCATAAATGTGGGATATTTATATTAAGGAAACACCTATAAAAGGATTAATTAAGGAAAGTGCAGCAGATACACTGAAGAGACCTCTTACAGGTGATCATATTTATATTTTCGTTTAATTAGCTAACTTTTGAATTTAGAACTTTTGTCTCTTATATTTTTTACGCACATAAGTGTATAATTTCATCTTTAGGGTTTTTCAATTGTAAATTTGACAAACAACTTCTTTTTGAACTAGTGAGCGGAAGATAGCACATAAAATTAAAGGTTTGTTCCGACGACCATTGTCGCGAGCTGGGCGTAAACGAGATGATGAGGATGATTCGTTAGCTGCTCCTAATGGAAACAACCAAGGTTTATACATGCCTAAAACGAATTTTCTTTTATTTTGCTTCTTTCTAATGCTTTTGGGTTTTTCTTTAGAGACTTTAATAATCGAAGAACGATTTCCCTGTCTTAATATGTTTTTTTTAGCAGCTTCTACATTAGATGAGCGTTCCCTTTCTCCGGAAGTAAATCATTCAATTCAACGCACTGAATTTGATGCAGTTGCACGCGCACCACATCTATCTGCATCTCAACTGCATGGCATGCTACAAGTAGATGTATTTGCTTCCAAGCATCCACAGCTAGCGAAGATTGATGACTTAGGTATGTTTTTCTTAGGTAGTGAGGTACTACTTAAATGGTTAAATTGTTCATAATTGTTCTATTTACAAGTTTTTTGGATGTTTCCTTAGACTGTGTTTAATCGTGAGATTTATATAGTACTAAAAGATAGTACTTTAGATCAATTGTTTAAATAAAGTCTTTATAATTAAAAATAATTGTGTCAGAGAAACAAGCCCTATTTACGTTAATTTATTGTTGTCTATTTCTTCAGATATCTCTTTGTTGTCGCGTTTCCTTTATCCAGAAGACGAAGTGAGAGATGAAGATGTTCCCTGGACATGGGATTACTTGTTTGCTTCAGTAACTACGGAAATGAGAGAAGAATGGGCTCATGAAGAAGTTGAAGACCACTGATATTAAGTGTTAAAACTATTGTTATTTAATGTGCATTTTTTGTTGTTCATTTATAATAAAATTGTAACTCAGATAATCATATTTCGAAGAATATAGTGTTCCTGTTCAAAGTTGGGAGCTAATAAAAGGCATATTAACCGTGGGATAGTTTTCTTTGGGTATGATCCCGATATTATTGCGTAAATTTAATGTGTTTATTTCTCTAATGTTAATACCATAAATTCTGGGGAAGTGATGAGTACTACATGAAAATGAGGGTTCGTCCGGGTGCTGTTTATCGCAATCTTATATTTGTATTGGGGGGGGCTTTGGTATTTTATGTGATCTATAGTATCGTTGCTTTTGATGATGGATTACATGTTCCGATACATAGGAGACAGAAGCATCTTTATTTAACTGTTTCTAAAGACAGGTATGAGAATTATAAGTTGTTGGTTTTAAGTATGTGGTATGTAGCATTACTAAATGTTCTCAGAATAGGGCATCGATTTGAAAAATTGGCTCCGAAACGGATTCTTATGTGGACAAAAGTCTTTGGGGTTTATCCAACTGATAATCTTTCTGATTGCAAAGGCTATTCGGTCCGTAATTTATTCTACATAGTGATATAATAAATTTAAATAGTTTTATTAGATGCTATTAGAGGTATAGGATCGTTGCATCATCGATTCTAACCGGTCACTGCTGCCAGTTGCTGATGCTGTCGTATTTCATGCGCGGGATATTAATGACCAACCTCTACCAAATTCCACTCAAAGGAGGTCATCTCAGCGATACGTTTTTATGTCTATGGAAGCTCCACCGAACAGTGGACGATCAGACATTCCTAGTATGTGATTTTTCTCGAATTAATTTTATTTTTAAAAAACTAAAGAAGAATTTTAGAGAATTTCTTCAATTGGACTGCTACCTATCTTTTTCAATCCGATGTTATATTTAAATATGGAGTATTTTGGCTTTCGGCAAAGGATGCTGAGTTGCGAGGATTTAAATTCCAGGTTAAGTTTGAGAATTTAATGGTACCTTTTTATTTTAGTGTCCATAGGTTATGCACCAAAGTTTTATTTCTACATTCAATATAATATAATATTCAGTATATATATATATATATATATATAGTTGGTATACATTTAAACATTTACTACTCAGTATTATAGTATTGGATTACGCTCAGTATTTTTTTTAACCACTTTGGAATATTTTGGATGAAATCCAGCTTCCCGCTTTCCGAAAATTCCAAGTCCTCCATAATAGGGGTAGTCGTATCCGAATCCATATAATCCATTATAACCGTTTACAAAAGGATATCCAAATCCATCGTAATAATATTGTCCTCTTGACTGAGACAAAATAATAAAGAACATAAATATAGTAAAGATATGAAGGGCATTCATTATATAAATAAGAATGATAGGTTAATAGTCTGATCGCTATATAACGGGTACCTTTATATATGGACCAATATTTATCTTGCTTGTTGATAACTACTATTAATCATAGTAAAACTAGACTTCTACTCATAGAGTCAAGGGAGTATTTTGCTGAACAAATATGATTAGTTATGTATTTGTTCATTTTGAATGATGGTCGTGTAATCTCTGAACATAAAAGTATGGTAGTTTCACTAAAATATTCCCTTACAATTTATTCATATTTCTTTCAGGACTATCACATAGACCAAACACGTCTTGTTAAAAAAAAAAGTGGAATATTTGGTCTAATCTCTAACTGCGAGACTAATTCAAAGAGAGAAGTTGGTCTACAGGAATTAGGAAAGTAGGTGGTAAATTCTGGGTTTACGAAACTTAACACGAAAAATGTTTTCGTTTAGGTACATGAATATTACTATTGCTGGAAAGTGTGCCAGTTCTCCTGAAAATGTCAATCTTTGCCCTTTGGGAGAATCTTGTGATGATATTATATCTGATTATCCTTTTTACGTAGCCATTGAGAATACAGTTGGTGATCTTAATATATTCAAAGTTGTATTAATTATACCTGGATTTATTTATGATGATTTCAGGTTTGTCGTGATTATATAACTGAGAAGTACTGGGCAAGAATCCATATTCCAAGCATTCCAATTGTCATGAGAAGAGAAATCTATACAACTAGGTCTCTATAATGCTTTTTAATGTTTATTGTTTTTTAAAGTTTATATATATATACAGTGTTATATCAATAGATTCTTATACAAACTAGAAAACGTGTTTTTACTATCCATTATTTGCTGTCTTAAGTAGGCAGTATTTATACCTTACTCTCCATTCCCTTTAACCCTTTTAAATATCATAAACATTATCTAGAATTATTGTTGTCGTGTTAGTGAAAGAAAAATTAAATAGATTTGTTTCAGCAATATCCCTCCCAATTCATTTATAGCTATGGATGATTTTAAAAATCCCAGAGAAATGGCTGATTATCTTATCAGTTTAGAGTCTGATAGGTAAATTCATAATTTCACTTTTAATGAAAAAACAGTTTGTTTACATAGTCAATCTTTCAGTGCTAAGTACACTTCATATTTCGCATGGCGTAATGGATTATGGACTGCGGCGCCTTGGAATGCACCTGGCTATAGAAACAAGTATTGTCGACTCTGTGAGAGACTTTGGGAAGATGAGAAGAAGGATAGTGTGGTGAGATTTTACCCAAATATGAGAGGTGTAGTATGTAATTCCAACTTTCATTCGCCTTTTTAATTAAAAATACTAAGGTTAGATCGAAGATGTCTGGAAGTGGTTTGACACTGAGTCTATGTGTGAAACTGATGAATTCGTCAGAAAATGGATTAAATATTAAACCTGTTCTAATTATATGAGCATAGTTCATACCTTTTAGTTTTTGATTAAAAGTTTTGATTTTTCACTGTTAAAGTAATGTAATTTATTTGAGAATTGAAATTCGGGTGTGTACCATTGTATTACGTTGTTATAATATTTAGCCAATTGTTATTATCAAAAGGTTATGGACAAATGTTTTAATGACATTCAACGTGACATGTACATAAGATTTTGATTCTACTCAAAGTCGCCTGTTAATAGGTGTAATAGTGACCGGATTATTCCATATTGATTCCGCTCCTTCTCGATCTTGTGCCATCATATCTCTGCTTATATAATGAGAGTCACGGACCCCATCAATAAAGGAAGTTGTAGTGTAGTTACAGTGAGGAATAGAAGAGAGTCCTTAATTTAAATTTGCATATTTTTACGCCTTAAGCATACAGCAATTAATTTCCACCTGAAGTACTAATAGAATTCCGAGCTCTTTTTAGCCTGGAGTGGTTTGTTTTACGTTGAATAATTAGGAAGGCTGTTGCTATAATTGAGAAAATGAAGAAAAGAGTGAATCCAATAGCGAGGACAAGCACCCAGAAAGGCAAATAGGTTGGTGCGAATGACTGCTAGAATAGAATATTTGTAGATAAGAACGATTAAATTTTAGTTATTGGAGAAGAAACTTACTTTTTCATAGGTGTCATTGTCTGGGACGTCAAGAAGTCGCAAATTATCAGATGTGATTAGCCTTTTTTGTGATGAGTTTAACGGTTTAGCTGTGTAAGTTTCCAGGGCTACAGTCATTTTGTGAGATTTCAAACTGATACTATTAGTTAGTGCCGAAGAGACTAGACGATTTGGTCGTGGTGTGAATATTGGATATTTTTCATCGTAGTGTTGGCCAGTCAAAGGTAGTGCTAAAGAGGTATAGGAAGAATAATTTGATTGACAGCTTTTGATCCATTAATAAAGAGGCAAAAACATAAAACATACTAACTCTGTTTATTTTGAATTAGCTGTGCTATAAACTGGTCAAGCAACCAGTCTTCATATTTTTCAATGGACGGAGAAGTATTCACATCTTGTTGTAGCAGCTCCATCGTATTTGCTGGCTGAAGCAAAATATTGGAATTCTCTGCCTGTTTATTTTAAATTTAATCCGTAATAGTGGTTGAGCAGCATTAATATATGCTCACCTTTCTAGTAGTTAACGAGTAAATAGCTTGTCGTAGTTTAAATCTTAAGTCATCCATCGATGTCTTGACTATCTGTGAAAAAATGCTGTTCAGAAAAAGAGGGTCTACCTATAAATAGACTAGTATAGACTCGTAAAATTAACGAAGGATTGTAATACTCTTTTTAATCAATGGATTTATCAAGAAGATATTTATGAAGTAAAAGGGATTTGCCTTGAAATCCTTATTTTGAAAAGTCCTTGCGGAAACCATGATGAAAAGCACTGAGGCTAAAAGTATTTTCGTGATCACTATCAACATTCTGACGAAAATAGTGGATGGATTGGTAGCCAAAATATTCTGCATGAGGGACAGGTGTCTTTGGCATCTTATCAATCGAGTGCCGCTGAGTACATATAGGTCACGAGGTAGTGCTAATAACCATTTGTTTACATTCGTTAGGCCGTTATGGGTGAAGTTCTTGTTATATATGACTAAATGTCGTTAAAAACGCTAATACTGTATATTTTTTAAACTAGCGATTTTATTAAAGTAACATTAAATTTGAAGACCAAAGATGGGTAAACTTACTAAAAAGAGTCTTTCCTAAATTAGCCGAAGAATATCCCAATGTACACTCATCCTTGTATGTTTTATTAAATCTTCATGCAGATTCTACAGTAGCGTAATTTTGATAATCACCGAGTAAAAACAATTTGTTACGTTATGGGTCAAAAATAAATATAAGTTAATTATAGGATAGGATTTTACAAATCTGTCTCCTGATAACATCATTGAAGGGCATCAAAAAGCTAGCGAGATTTCGAGGCATACAAAGTGCTCTAAAATTATGCTAAATGCTTGAAATTGAAACAATAGTAAACAACGGAGTCTGTGGTAACCTTAGATATCACCTTTGAAATACTACTAATTTCGATTCAGGTTAGTTCAACTCTACTGGAATCAAGCCAATTACAAAGAAGAGCAGCGGAGGTGAAGCAAAGCCCAAC
>JAJAVP010000059.1:854729-917792 GCA_020740425.3 Heterorhabditis indica
TTCGGTTAGCAGTGTCTGAACGAATTTTTCTGGCTATTAATGAAAGTGGTGCTTATCGAGTGAGAAGAAAAAAGCAAAGTGTACTGTTAATTAAGAATTAAATGTATTTTCTCTATTTTCTCAGAATGAATTCAACAGTCTCAACTATAGTACATTCGGAGTGCTAGCTATTCCGCAACTGACAATTCACTCAAGAAATCCTGAGTCGTTATTCTTACCGAAAAAGCCATTACTTAACAGGTGCTATAACTATTTGATTGTTGGAATAACGGAATTGGCATGTAGAAATAATTCAAGTTATTCAAGAGAACCGATTTTCACAATTGAGAAATCTCACGAATGAGGCGCGGAAAAATGCTTGAATCCAAATCATCACACGTCGAAGCACAGACAACTTTTGACCACCCAGCCATTCGCACTACAAACAGAAGAAAATATAATAGACTATCGTTACTGAGCTTTTTGTAGAAGAGTTACAGATGTTAGTCTACATAGACATTATAAAGTGAAAAAAATAGATCTCGCACATTTACAAATGTTCAGGCGTGAGTGGCACTGTATTAAAGTTTTCTATCTAAATTAATTTTGAAGTAGTTCCATTTTAGTAATCAATTTACTCTCTAGTTAAAGGATTGCGTATGATACATTCCCTATTTATAGAAGAACTAAGTACATCTTGAAGTGTTTTCATTGCAAATAATAACTACTAGTAATTTTTGAATTTTATTGGATATCACATGGATAAAACAACAAATCATAACAAAAATTTTGAACAAATTGTACTTCAATCAGTTGTGCATAGAAGAGACAATTATAATAATTTTAATAGCTTAGAGCGGCACTATATGACATTTATATAAGTAAACCTATTATTTGAAATTTTAAAGATTATATTGTTACATACCACTGATAATAAATTAATTGTTTACAACTAGTTGAGTTCTGCCTAAAATCAATGATTTCGGCTTATGAAAAGGTGGTTCATCGTATATGAGGTGTGAAATCACATCTGACTGGGAAACACAAGCCAAGCAACGACCTAGCGAATCAACAATAAAAACGCAGCGAGTATGTTGGGTATCGAGCAAAGTGTCTAGTACTTTACCAACCGAATCTGACGGTAGAATTAAAGGACAAGGAGGACGTATGGATAAAATTGACGATACAGGCGTTTTTGATAGGAATTCCTGCAAATTATAGTAGAAAATTTGAATGATGGAAACAATTATAAGTATACGAATATGGTGGTCTTCTTGCCTGCATATTAGTAACTGTTCTAAGAACAATTGCAACGTCAGCTTTGTGGATAACATCGATGACTTTCTCTTCATCATCTAATACTGGCAAAGAAGATACTCTGTGTGTAATCATCTTGCCTACCGCGTCCCGCACTGAATCCGACCAATGTACCTGACAGAAAAACGCAACCGGTTAGTGGTATACGATTTTTGTTAACCACTGTAGAGTCAGTTATGAATTCACAGTGTGTAGTGTTGTCCTCCATGTTCCTACGTTTGATTCTTTGATTGGACAACTGAGCCATTGAGCAAAATGAAGAGATCGATTCTGTAAGCAAGAGCTAAATGGTATGTAGTAAAGACAACCACCTATTCTACGAACTTACATATTAATTACTTTTTATTATACAACTTTATCTATTCAGTTTGACATCATTTTTGACGTACCAGTCAAGATATTTGTATTATAAAATAAAACATCGGAAAAATAGTTCCTTTATAATGAGAACATTGAAAAATAAGTCGAGAGGGGTGGCGCTTTTCTGAGAGGAAATTGCTTTGGGATCGAGCAATACTATTTACGCTTTATTTTCAATAGGCTTAACAAAAAACTTTGGTATATGAAGCTAAATAGTTGTTTGCCTTTAATATTACTTTCATACTTATAATATTTTAAAATAATCATATTAAACATCACTGGAATTATAAACTCTAAAACACCTTAATTTGAAGTAATTATAGATATATAAATGTATTTCAAGAAGATATAAATTATTACTTGTTTATGAATAGCTTGTAGTACTCGTTTAATCGTAAGCAGGTAAAGCACATCGCCAGATATAGGTTCACAAACTAAAATTCGATGCACCCTGTTTAAACAAAACTCTTTGCAAGCATCAAAAATCCTGAAAAGTACTAAGCAAAATTAATATTTAATCTAGTCTTATGTCAAGATTGAAAAAGAAACATGTATAATGTCTTAACTATAATGTTTACTAAGAATTATGAAGTTGAGTATTAACCTACTTATGTTCAGCTGATACTGTTACAAGTTGATTGCCAGAGACCAGAGAGGAGATATCACTAGTAGAGGTGGAAGCCTCTTCTCCTTGAATGAACAGAAGAAAATCTGTTAAGGTTACGATCGATACGATCTAAATAAATAAATGTTTAAGAATAAAATTAACTACGATTATTATGTTGGTTTTATTTCTGTAGTTTCTTCATGAAGAAACACGTTTAGGTAGGATAATAATATAATAATGACTGCGTACCTTCTTTTGAGTGGCATCCCAAACTAAACCAGCACCTACACCGTGTTCACATAAGGCTGAAAACGCCTTGTCAATCTAAAATAAAAATTTAGACTATCTTTAGGGCTTTCATATAAATATAATAAGATTCTACCTTCATATTTTTATCAAGGGCAATGATATTGCCTGATGAAGGAGCCAACTCATAACAATCCACTACTCGCATATACTGCCGATATGGATCCGACTGTGAGTCTGATAGAATGAGATGTGGTTATGTTTAGTCGTACTTCTTTTTCTACAAAGTTCTTCTACTCACCAACCAATCCCACCACATCCACCGATAACGGTCGAGAAGTTTTTCGTAGTATGAGAAAATCCTTAAAAACTGGTTTTTAATATTACTACTTGACATCCAATGTAGGTTTAGGTTTAAATAAGTTAATGACACTTAAATATTAACCGAGCTGTTACTTCTTGGACGTCTAAACGCCCAATCATCATCGTACAGATCAGCTGTTCCCTCATCCCCTTCTCTTAAATCATATACTGAAGTTAATTGACATCCAGCTACCTGAATATCTCAAAATTTACTAACATGAAGTATTATTTTTACCTTTCAAACTTGCCGAATATATGAGAGTATTTGGACTAAATAAAGTGTGGTCGCTTAGCGGTACATATTGCACAGGATAGCAATCGAATGCAACTTTTTGCTCTCTCGCTCATAGCTTCTTTCAAGTGAGAATTTTGCAAATCTAAAACAGTAAACATTTTTTCCTAATTTTTGTAGTGGTAAAAATCCATCTAATTACAATGATAGTTGAGACTTATTTGTCATCACAGCAAACAGATTTGGCTATAAAGAGAGAATTGGAATGTTTGGTATACGGAAATGCTGATTCCCGTCTTTTTTTAGATTCGCAAAATTCCCATATGAAAGAAGCTATGAGCAAGAGCAAAAAATTGCACTTGATTACTCTCCTGTGCAATATGTAACCGCCAGTCGATCACACTGTATGCATTTAAAGTGAGCAAAACAATTACCCAGAAATATTATACATCTTATCTTTTATGTATCTTTATGAGTAACAACAGTAATAAACAGCATAAATCTAAACATTACTGACTTGGACTTTCTTGAGCTTACTCGGTTTCTTCATCATTTGCGCACCAGCACTTTCACTTCGAGGACGGCTCATCAGACCACGCAGACCTATGAAACTATAAATAATTCTTTTTACATAATTTGCCAATAAATAGAAAGAAAGGACCACTAAGGATGCTTGGTGGCCTCTGGACGCTTCCTGAATTGAATCGGCGTCGTATATCAGTGCGAGGACTGAGGGAATCTGAAAATGATAAATAACTACACGCAAAAAGTAGTATAAACTATGCAAAATAAAACTTGTGTTAAGATGATTAGAAGGAGAATAGGCAAACAAGGATTATGAAAAAATAGTTAGAAAAGTTCCCGTAGTGCCAAAACAGTTTGTGAGATATACCTTGATCCGGTGGTTGGGAATAGACGTTACATGGTCCTCCACTGCTACTTGTTCTAGGTGATATTCTGTGGGAGAGGTGGCTCATTACTAGAAAAGTTATATATTTATATAAATTTTCAATGGCCCAGGAAACTTTTGTACATAAAAGAAAAGATGAGCCTAAAATTTAGAAATCCTATCTAGAAAAATTTCATGCGTTTAATAGCAATAAGCCGAAAATATAATTTAGTTGAGCAGTAAACTAATCTTATTACTAAACATCGAAATGGATATGGAAATCAATTTATGAATCAATAGGAAATAAGAAGGATGTGAAAATATCTAATTTGATAACAGCAATATAGAAATTAGCAGGTAACAGGATACGGCAAAGACTTATCGACTATCCACGCGGACTAAGGAAAGAAATGAAATCAGAAACAGTGGTATGTTGGTGATTATCGGAAAAAGTCCGTCATTTTGTAAAATAATAAAATTAAGCACTAATCGGACTTGCAAGTACTAGTCTGGACAGTTTTATTCACTATCTCTAACTGAAACCTATAAATATTGCCTTACGAAAGCTACCAATTAATGAAGGTGTTCCATGCATTTCTTGCTAATCTAGAAATAGACGTGTTCGATGGGATATCAATATTTATTCAAGATAAGGAAAGCACATATCATTTAGTTCACTGAAAATTCGACGAATAGTTGGGTGTTTTGATAATATCTCAAGGGCTTTTCAAAACTTAAAGGGCCAAAAGTATATGCTTAAATACATCATTACTTTTGCTGCAAAATTATACAGCACAAAAAGTTACTTACTGGAAGTGTTAAAAAGATATGTAAGTGGAAATGGATTTCTATTAATAATTAACGATTTGAGGATAACCTGCAGCTCAGTAGAAATTTCGGAAATTTATATTATATCTAGGAATAGATCACGTTTTCAGCACGTATGTTGATAAAGAAATGATATAAAAATAAAGAAACTAGTTACGATATTTGGCATAATATTGGCTGAACTAATACAATCATTTTAGGCTTGAAAGCCAGGCTTATATAATTGAAATCAATGCGGTAGAACAGAGTGGAAACTCTGTTAGGATACAGAATTCCACTTAGGAATAGAACATATCAGATTACATGCTGACTAATTCACGTCGGGTTACAGCAGATCACGTTCAATCACTGAGAAGCTAACGGGGCCACATGAAATATTGCTAGAAATATTACTTTAAATATAACATATGAGCGTTGAAAAATAATGTGGGAATTTAAAATTATTCCTGGATAAATTAGTTCCCTATCTGGAACAAAAAGTACAAAGCAAGTCTTTAAAGGCACACGCAGCAAGCCAAAAAAATTTACAGTACTAGACTACGTTCCTATATTATTAGTATTTTTACTTAGGTGTTATAGCAGTACTAGTCATCACACCAGTTTTGAATTATTCTGTATGCGGAGAAGTTTTTCATCGTCTGAGTGACGTTTTATGTCTTAACGTTTTCTGGTCTAGGCATTTTTTGCATTTCATTATGCTCCACAGAGCGAAAACGTCTAGTCGATTATAAACAAGACATCATCAGAGTTAATTTTAACAAAGAAAAGTATTTCACAAATACGATGACTATTAAAACAGTAAACTACTTGTGTTCAATTTATAGATTATTGATCAAACCATAAGATTAAAAGTTTAACTACAAAAGAGATTTTGATCTAATGAAAGCATCAGTCTGGAGAAACCCGCAAACATATGCATTGGCTTAAACAGAAGATCTTTTTCATTCAGTGATATAAACTCATTATACAGAACCGGATATGAAAGTCAATCTGCAGTCTGCGTCTCCATGCAGGGCAATAAAGAGGGATGCTTCAGTGGCTTTTTGCTCAGTTCATTCTGCTCATAAGAGTAATTTTGTAGCTATGGCTGTTATCGATCGCGTCAATCCTAAGGAAGTAATAATATTGGATAAGTTGAAAACAACTAGGCATAAAGTAGAATCACATTTCTCATCGAAGAACAAGTGATAAGTGTGGGAATCGCTTCAAGATCAGCGAAATAAAGAGATTAGCAAGTTGGTCGAAAGACTACAATTAAGCAATGGAAGGACGAAATGAAACGAAAGGACATCGCACTACGCGATAACACGATGGAAGAATGAAAAGAAATCGATACACGACCGAACAATATGCAAACCAAGTCTCTTCGTATGCAAATGCTTTAAAAGTAATTAGCTAAGTAAAAATGTCATAGAACGATGACGTTACGACTGTATTCACGTGGTCCCACTGTTTTATTCACACCGCCATTTATAGTTTGATTAGCGGTTTGTAGATCAACTTTAACGACTAATACTTGTTTATGAAATGAATGTATAAAGGTCATCTGAAGTATCTTTGCCTCATAATTTGACTGTATTTCTTAGAGAAAAATAATCGTTGTCATGAAACTTCCATTTAACATTTTTTTGGCATCACTTCTCTTTAGAATGCCTAGAGTGTGAAAAATAAATTAACTCAGTGGTAATGAGAAATAAGAATGATTTCTTGGAGCAGGAAGCGAATACGCGCACACTATTAGGTAGAGGAGAGTAGGTCACCGGTCGATGAACCCGCACTCCATGTGCATTAGACCTGGGAGGCGTGAGAGTGCGAAGGAGGCTGGTGCACATACGCTCTCGCCGTCTGCATACCCACTTCTTCGTACTCTCTCCTATACAAACAAGAGTACGCACAAACACTCGCGCACCCCTGTTAGCCGATCACAGTAGCAACTTAGCTCTCCTGATCTACAGACTGCACAAAGAATATAAAACACCAACTACTCAAACACAGCTACTACTTGTTACTGTCGCTTGTTATTCCCGGTTCCGCTTAACCAACATCTACCTTGAGAATAAACGGAGAACGTATTAGGGATAATGAATGGTTAATAAGCCCTGCTATGCACAATATAACTTAATTACATTACGACAGTTTCTTCTAATTTTATTTTAAGGGACTGCAATGGGTGGGATAATAGCCTTCTTGATAATTAAAAGACAAATTATATATAATAGGAGGATACAGGAAAGGATGAATAGCAAATAACAGAACTTATGAACAAACAGCACGGAACAGACAAAACATGGAGGAGTGAAAGTGGGAGACAACTATAAGTGTCTCTAAGAAGAATCACATCAAAATATGCTAAAACCACAATAAAATAATGTTAATCTCTTGCACAATAGGAGAACTTAAAAGAAATCTCGAATATTGAAAGCGAATAAATTATGCAAATGCACTAAAATAGCATATCTGTTATAGCAAAGTATCTAATAACATTTCCATTAATATATAATATTAGTAAAATTGGTGAATATGAGGTAACTAATTTAAGAGTGAAAATACATTAAGAGGTAATAGGAGTCCAATTTTACACCCGCTATGACTACAACCGAGACTTTGGAACGGGGCTGTTACACTAGACAGAAAAACAGCGTACACACCATCATTTTAAAAGGTGATTAGAACTAAGATCTTCACACTTATCCTGCCGTTCTTTTCTGACCTGTAAACATTACTGTCCGACAGTCCAACAGTTCCAGATAGCAACTTTTCATTTCATATGCATGGTATGCAGGCACTTATGCTAAACTTGCTCACCCTGCTTAGGATCATAGAAGATCGGAGTTCATATTTTACACAAAAGCCCAGATATTTTTCAAATTTTTGTGTATGATATTATCATACATTTAGTTTGAATTGCGCTAAATATGTGTTTAACTGATGAAAATTATTGGTACTCCGTATACCTCTATCGATTCTTGATTATGATCCTGGTCTTTATGTCTCTGTAGAACATAATTCCACAGTTGATTGTTAGAACGGCTAGAATCGTAGCATAACTCACGGCCAGAATATATAACTGAGTCTGATCACGGAAAGGTAATGACTGAAGCGTAAAATTTCTATCTCAACTTCTTTTATATTTTCCTCACAATCTTTCAAGAGTTTGGTTTCCGTATATAACATATTTTCATTCAAAAATTAATGCACCTCTCTCACTTTTGCATCAATAAACATACGTATATCGGTTTGGCCTTTATTACATGGGATTTGGACTTCAACTGCGATTTGATGATTGACTGTGACATAAAACTAGTAGAATCTTAAATATTCAGTTTTTTAGAATTATAATAAAACAATGAAAAGCATGTATTTTGTTTCGAATAATAAAATAATTCAAAAGCCTCGGAATAGATAAACGAAGGATATGACAACTCATTCTACGGAAGACGAAAATCATAGATGGTATCGAAATTTATTAGCGGAGATTCTGTTTTTTCTAAGAGATTCTTTTAAGATATTTTGAATGTAATGTTCCTTAAATATATAAGAGAGATGATTTACTTCGTAATTTCAATTCTAATTTCTATGCATTATAATCGCAACGAATTGTTATAAATTTATAGGAAAATTTATTTGGCTTCCAGATGCTTACGGGAAATTGCCAACAAAGGGCTGAGATTGATTTCGGCACAGACACAAACTATTGATTCATCGACTTTACATCGTGTGAAAAGCTATTTAGTCTTGTTTGAACAAGCAAAAAAGCTTCTCATTCTCGAAATTTCTTTTTGTGATGCTTATTTCTCATTATCCTCAAAATTTATCTATCATTCAGATTTTATACCTATAAAAACTAAACAAGAAACTCAGTTCAAAAAATAATTCGGAGTGTATTCTTAGGCAGTCAGTCCAAGGGAATAATACACTTCAGCAAGACAACTTAGTGTGTCACAAAACACATGATGGTGAAAACGGGAAATTGTGATGACTCGATAAAAGACCTTTCAGCTTGACATATGAGTGCGAATTTTGTTGTTCTTAAGAATTCCATAGTTTAGTATCTGTGCTTTCCTTAGGTATCATTATGTTTTATGTTTGTTGTAACATGAAAGTAGAACTGTAGAATAGTTCTTACTTTTTGCCATATTATCCCAACTGAGAGCATTTTGTGGGTAGGCGCACTCGTCTCCCTTGCAACAACAGATGCGCAGAACTACGGACCGATTGAGAAAGGGCAACAAGACCTCCGAAAGAGCACAGGGGGTGGGTAGTAGGGAACAAGGCCTAACCAAATAATTAATAAGCAGATCGCCAAATATTTTGATAAACTATGATAATCGAGCAAATATTTTCATAACAGTTTTCTATCTGTTAATAATACACAGATAATGAATTATGTATGGGAAAATAAGGCAACTAAACAAGCAATTAAGTAAAATGTAAACACTATTGGGAGTTTAAGAGATCATCTCACCTGGCCAACTCAAATTCATTGATTTGCCTTATTTCGATTGCAGCCAAGTTTTTGGAATACTGCAATATAGAATTTCTGCCATAAAATCATCAAGTAATTCGTATTTTAATTCTTCAGCAATACTTCGAAGAAAACCGGATTATATCCATTGTCTCGAATGCAACCGGACAGAGTCAAACTGCCATTGATATGAACTCTAATACATGAAAATCCGCTGCTGAACAGACACGGAGTGAAAAGCTGAAGGTAGACTACTTCGTATATATATATATATATAGATACTCTTCTTTTAAATAAGACTTAAATTTTTTCAATATGTTATATTTGAGAGATTATCAAACCCACTATATTTTGATTGCTGTCTAAGCAGTTTTCATCTATATTACTGGAATTAATTGCTAACTGAGCAATACCTGATATCGACTGGAAAGGACACAATCCAAAGCCATCAAAAGTTCTATAAAAAGTGAAAAAACTAATAAAGATGGGATAAGGAACATATATAAAGCGTAGCAGAGGGCCGCTAGATCGGCTCACTTGCACGGAGGTGAATTCTGATGCTTAATGCCGTATATAGAAGTGAATAGGAGCACAACCGAAAACATGTTGCGGTTGCGATAAAGGAACTTCTGTTTTAAACGAAAGAAGATATACTTCTATTAACAAACTTCTATGAAGATTTCCAGAGTATTTGAATTAGATCATTTAACTTTTTAGCTCCTAGAGTTGCCTATTTCAGAAAAAAGTTATTCCGAGCAATGCTCTGTTAAGGTATCTTGTCGTTACTTCTCTTCCTGTTCTTGCTTCAAACGTGTTTAATGGCGACTGAAACGAAATATCGGCTGCCTATTGCGCAATGCAACTTGTCTTCCTATCACTCTTCTTCCCTTTAACTACCTTTAGTGCTACAGAGAGCAAATTAAGGTGATTTTAACATCCGTTCTCTCTTCGTTCCTTTACTCATTATATATTTGTGATTTTTCATACTTCTCTTAATGAATCATTAATTTTTATATTCGTAACTACTTGCGGATATGACCATATATTACTGTTAAGGTTTAAACGGAATGACTTCACTAATAACTATGGTTATGGACCATTTGGAGTAGGACCTACAAATGGTGGATTTGATAGCTTTGGATTCTATAAGTTCGAATTTCTAAATATAACTGTTCTTTTAATAATAATAAAAACTGATCCTAAATAGTGAAATACATTTAGGGACAAGTTCTATAATAGTGGCCTACCTCCTTTGTATACACATTCTGCATATCGCAACTATTATCATGAAATCTCTTTCCACAAAAACAAGTATGGCTTACCTGCTCCAACCAATTTCGAGATACTTCAGCAAGAAAGATTTGGTTGGTGAAAGTTACCATTTCTTAGCATAAAGGAGTAGCACAGCGTAATAACTTGAGAATCATATTAAAAACAAAGCTAATAATGACAAAAATTTTCACGGAAATAATTAAAATGTCTTAATACATTGTGGAGGAAATCTTCTAAATTGGCAGAAACAGAAGTAGGTGAAGTTGAGGCGAGGAGAGATTTTTGTACGCGTTATGAACACGTATACCTCTAGTCCCTATGCAGCCAGCTTTTTCCACGTGTACTAATCAACACTATTCCTCATGTCCTCTGGGGATAATAGCAGTGGACGGCGGCCGGCGAGTTATTACTTCGCAAACAGCGAGGACACTTGGATACTTGCCAGCCGGCTAGCATGCCATTGGAAATCTCTTCATATTAAATGAATTTTCAAACGAATTCCTTGCTGAAATGCAGTGCTTTAGTCATTATTAATAACCTTCTACTTTGATTTGTTTTCAACATAAAACGTGCTAATTACAGGTCCATACTACAACGGAGTTTGGGGTTATGCCGATCACTCACCATATTGGTTTGGATAAATGCTTCTTATTCTCGATTCCAATCAGACTTTACCGATATTTTATAAACTTATTATGACCTTAGAGATATTTATCTCTATTTAGCAGACAGAGAAGTTTGCTGTACATCGTTTTAAAATTACATATAATAAATTGGATAGTATAGTGGATGCAGTTTTCTAAAACATAATATATGTGAAAAACCAAGGTCCTTGCTATTAACTACTCAAAGAGAAATTTTTATTACTCTAAACCTTAAAAGTTAGAGACATAAACGTGCCCCCACGTATGTATATTTGAATAAGTGGACCTCACTGCAAAACCTCTCAAATTCAGGAACGAACAACAATTGTTTGCAGACAATGGGGACATGATTGTCCTTGATGATTAAAAAGGACGACATTCTTCAGTAGTAGTACAATATTAGAAGAAATGAATTATGAAATGATGACAGTGGATAATAAAATTTGAACCACTAAATATAATATTTCTAAAAAGTCCAACGTAAAAATAATATTAGGGCAAAAGTAACACAATTTTCGATATAATCTTTGTTTTTTTCTATGCTGCCACATGTCTCGTCATCTTTATTTTCATGAGAATATGCAAATGGCGAAGCGATTAATCCGGACACTACTCAGCCCAGTATTATGCCCGCCTATGGTCGGCATCTCATACCTAAGCCTACTAAATGCTCATCTCTGCTTTTTTTTTATTGCTTTCCCTCTTTTTTCAAACATTTACTGTAAAACTAAATTCAACTTAACTGTTATTAAAATTTTCAATCATTTTGATGAACGCTCCCTTTTGCTTCCTTATCTCATCTGAATCAAAAAGTGTATAGACCATAGAACTATAGTCTACTTTGATTATAAGTAATGTTGTGTTCTTCATCCACTTTATTTTGTCCTCCTAGTCATTCAAAGAGTATTGTTGGTTGTCCCCAATATTCTCTCGATGGTTGCTCTCGTCTAACCAATTTACCGGGAATATGAAATGTTGAGCAGTCTTTTAGTGTTCGCTGCAATAAATCGGCTTCTTTTGTCCTGACAGTTATGAAAGATTAATAACTCTGGTTGCTAGAAACCTTTGTTCAAGTTGGATTGTTGTTTGCTCTATAATCTTATCTGAGTTGTTTTTGCCCACGGACCTGTACACATTGTCTCATTGCAGTGCGCTTCAGTGCTCCTATTTCTTAAGGTTTTGAAAACGTCAATGTGAAGAGCTTCTGACGAGAAGTTTACGTCTAATTAGTTGCTAAATATACTCGTCATATTAGTTCATACTTATATTATTTGGGTATTCATTACGGCTAAGCCACTGCTAAGCGAAAATAAAACTTCATAAATAAAAACTAAGCAAACTTGCGTTTTTTTTGTATTTTAACTAACAAGAAACAAATTTAGCATCCTTCTTCTATCAACAAATTTCACAACGAAGATGGTTAAAATAATGTGGAAACAATTTTCATTCATATCTTGTACTCTCTTCTTTTTAGTCTCTATGTGTATATCCTCTGATTGCTTCCACATTACGTCTGTCGTCCGATGCATATCAAGTTTCAAGAATTAATGTGTATTCCACGGATTCATATATTTATTTGTCAGGATGTTGAATTTGTGCACTAAGCATTTGCTTCTCCAAGCATAACATATTAAGCTCAGGATCAATTACTTTGAAAACAATTATACTCTCAAAGTCTGCTTTAGTTCTATGTCTCTACCCAATGCTCTATATTCATACTTTTATGATACTACCGATGTTCTTCTCTTTCAATATGTTCTCTGTATGGGCTTTCAATCAGTTAGTTAGCGGGTTGGCTGATCTAATTTGGCACTCTGCCTGCGCTGGCTACGCTCCGCCCCACTCCTGAAACATCACTTGCGAGGCTTGGCCACACTACCCGTAGTCCATTGATGGTCCTCGAATTCACTGCTTAAATAAATTAGAGAGCTATTTATTCTCTTTAATTTAAAATTGTTTGCCTATAATAGTTGAGACATTTTTCACTTTTAAAAATAATGCACTAATTGTGCACGCTTAATGGTTTCCTAAATATTTAATCTTTACTACTTTATTTGTGTCTTTCCTGAATTTTCTGTCACAGAAATGAATACTATTAAGTGTCAGACTTACAGTTTGATAAATATTTTTAAAAAAATTTTATATTACATGCATTTTCTTACCATATAATGTGCTTAGCATTTGATACTTCATGCTTATTTACTAACGTGCACCCTGCTTAGATGGATTTCCAGTTTCTACTTATAACATTGTGAATGATACCTTATTCCAGAAAATGCAGCGTATTCATTGTTGGTTAGATCAACTCACTATGCGTCGTTCTCGCCGAAGTCGTGATTCTACGCGGCGCATGGCGAGTCAGAGCGTGGCTCCAAGCTATCGTCTCAACAAAGAACAACCAAAAAGAGAGCTGAAGCCTGTTGCAGGTCTCCAACTCACAATTAAGAATTGCTCAGCTTAAAATGACTGTGTCGAATTTCGTTTTTTCAGTTCCAATAATTATTCCTCCGCCTTTGCATAAGCATGATAATGGATCATTTGCGCGCAGGAAGGTAATTATGAATTTCTTTTAACTTGTTTAGTAGATTTTCCGCACATTCTACCTTATATTTCATCAAAATGATCATGTTTAAGAAGAGGATTCATATAAAAAATATGGATAGGTTCTTCAGCACTTTAATTTTCTCTTTAATGTGATTGGAATCGTTTCGGATGACTGCGCCTTATTCCCATTACTCATGCAAATGGCACTCTGACACTGCACTCTCGATAAAACGCAGTAGTGGTCCCATCCATAACACACTTAACACTAACACTGAAAGGCAAAATGTGACGGAAATACACATCTTATCATTAGAATTCTGCAAGCCATGAAATTATCTAGTAGTCTCATTAAGTATTTAAGTAATTACAGGGCATCAGGACAAATCCTTGGCTCTATGGTAGTGGAGAAGGCTCCCTAAGAAGCTCGGTCAGAGCGGATATGTTCCCCCACCGTTCATTTCAAAGAGAACCTCTTTCCCTCGATAGACGAAGACCTCCTCCAACTCTTGGAGTAAAGAGTCTTGATGAAAGTACTTGTAGTTCGGGTTATGGCAGTCAGGACTGCAGGTATGTCTGGTTTTTCTGCATAGTTAGCCATTCAGCATTGTTAAATGGAAAAAAAAATTACCTTTCTTCATGGTTTTTGACATTTTTACACAATAAGCCTCGTTGCCACTTTGGCTACCTGTTCTGAATTATTCATTTTTGCTTGTCAATCACAACCTCTCATTTCGCATTCATGTCCCTCTATTTCACGTGTAAGAGGCAGTCCCACAATGGACTCGGTTGAAAACAAGGATTTATCGAAATTGTAGAAATAGTCATTTCATGACACAGGGATGAACAACTGGAAAGGGCAACACAAGCACATGTTATGTAGCGTAATATAAGCTGTTCTTAAATGATCTGATAGAAAAATAAGGATACTTTTCATGAATTATATGAAGCTGCCTGCAGATCTTACCTACTATGAATTACTTGGCTTTAGATTTTATAGTATATAGACAATGATATGTTTATTAAAGAATTTTCGGAAACACGACTAATCAGTGTGGCATAACAATGACGGAGATAGAATCTGATGCGAAAATGCAATTAGGGAGCTGGTAATACAATAGGGAGGAGCAGGAATTGCAACACGAGGCCCCTAATGGAAGCGAATGAAATAAAAGGCAATCAGAGCTGTGGAGGTGAAGAGAATGGAGAATGATAGTTTCTGTAGGCATTGCTAGATAAATGTTGATATTTTCGCGTTTTTCTAGAGAGGGACTGATTCATATAAATGAAATATTAAAAACCATAGTTCATCTAGTACATTATCTGTTTCCAGTCTACTACATCTCTATAAGATTTCATATCGCTTTCTGATGTAATTGTCAGATGAGAAACTCGCAGTTCATTTATCATCAGTCTCAATCTCATCAAATCGCATTATCCCTGCCTGCCTCATTGGGATTCACGAACGCTGCGTCTGAGGGTCAATTAAAGGGACAAGGCAAGCAATTCTAAATGGTAGTTGGATTCTGATTGCACAAGTAGCAAAATGGGATCTTCAACAACGCTTCAGGGGCATCATTTTAATTTCAAATCAAGTGTGCCCGTACTAAAAGCTAGAACAGAAGATGTGTCTAATGAAAAAACTATGACCTTTAAGTAACCTACTAGTATTCTTTTCTTTCTTAGTGCACTACGATCTATTTTTAAAGTCAAATAAACATGAATCACTACACTCAATATTTCGGTGTAATTATCATGCTCTATATGCGATTAATGGTTTTGATAACTCTTGGATTAATCTACTAATAGATCAGAGAAATAAAATGCTTTAGTTATAGCCCTGATTCATCAGTTCATATGCCTCCCTGGCAAGTGGAGGGTCTTGTAGAAGGTGAAGTTATTGATGAAGGATGCTTTCTTGAAGATACTTCATCTTTTTCTACATACGACAACATATGTGATGAGCATATCTACCATGAACTTGAAGTAAGTAGTGGATAGTAATTACATTCTTATTTATTACTAGTGAAATCTTTCCAAGCAGACAATACATTTTCAACCTATTATTTCAGTTTTGCTCTCAACCAATTGATAGAGCTTACAGTTCAGAGCTCTTACTATCGCTTTCCTATTCTGAATCGCGGACACATTCTCCTCTCTATGCTCGTCCTGAATCTCCTATTTACGCTCAACCATGGGCTCAGTATTCAAATATTACACGGTCTCCTCTTATACTGCACAACAAGTCTTTCATTTCTGCACCACCGGAGAGACCATCTTCTCCTATTTATGCCAGTCCCTACTCAGGTCCGCTAGCTCGACCATATATAGAAGATTCTCATATATACCCAGGTTCTTTCTTCTCTCAACTGTCGTCTCCGGGGCATCAGAGTTGCCATACTCCATATATAAAGAAACAAGAAGAAGAAGAAGAAGAAGAAGAAGAAGAAGAAGAAGAAGAAGAAGAAGAAGAAGAGAAAGAAATACAACAATTCGTTTTTTCAAAAGGGATAGAGCAAGCGGAAGAGGAGTTCCTCTCTGAACTTGATGCCCAAATAGCAGAACTACAGGTATTTAAGAGTCTACTCTTTGCCTTCCTGAGTTCGACCAATGATCATTCAGCTCTAAACGAAAAATATAAAACGACTTTGCAAGGCTTGAATTTTGACGGGTGAAATCTGTGTGATAAATAGTCGAGAAGGAGCGTTAATATGACTAATGTTTAGCTGCGTTCGGACGAGTTGAGGTCCCTGGTGGAAAAGGCTCGTGTACGACGTAGGACCAACTGGTTCAGACCACCAATGGAGTGCACATTTGAGCTCGTCCTCTAAATGAATAGAAGACTTGTATCGTTTCAGATCAACATGTACATATTTCATTCCTTGTTTCTTCCTAATCTACCAATTTTTACTACGATGCACTAAATTAGATTGAGTATTATCGAATTGAATCCACGAGGGTACTTTATGTGGAAGAATTTGATTAGTGCGTCTCTCATTTCAGTAGTTTGTAGACAACTAATGCTATGCATCTTTCTAAAATTAGATGGAATAAGGTGAGGGATTCCAGTATAACTTTAAGTGCTACAGTGATAACTTCCTAGTATATTATATATCCATTATTCGCTATTCGTTTTCTAGTTTTCTTTCTAATTTTTGGAAACCCCATCAGTATTTGATACACTTCGCAATAAGATTTCTATGATAACGCTTTTCCTTTCCCGTGTGATTCTAGTTTTTCACAGTGTGATTATCTCACCTCTAAGAGCTTGTGTTTTTCTAATTTTACAGGGTCGTTATTTAGTTATAAATATTTAATAGTACATATTGTACGTTAAAGTTCATAAGACGAATGCATTCATTAAATATCTGAGGCCTCAATAATAATTTCGCTTTAGCTAATTAGAAGCTTACCATTTGAATAACTGTTGTTTAGCACTCTCTATCTCTGCAACACTCCGCCGCAATCTCTTCTCTCTCGTATTCATAATACCCTTTCCTTGAGTGTTTTGGTTGCGTTGTGCCAATTGGCTTTAACGTATCGGTCATTAGCGTGTGAGATTACGCGGGTCGCATCATTGTGCCAGCATTTGGGGTCAAAAGGATCAGACGGAATAGGGACTTGGGCTGCTGCAAGGAACTCGTTACTCCCCAGTGACTTCTAGTACTTGTGTTACATGGTTATATTGTTTTGAAAATTTGATATCTACTCAATTAATTAATGCATTAAAACATCAATTAGTAATTTCTGTGGTATAGCGATAATGAAATTATATATTTTCTTAAAAGTATATACGACTATGTATCTCCCTATGAAAATTTTTTTGAAAGTCATCTACTTCAAGCAGACAAAGAATGCTTTATTGTATACAATTCATTTGTGAGAATTCATATAAAACTGATCAAATAGGACAAAATCTTAATATAGCCAAATATATTCACTTGAATAAGGTCACATTTAATTATAAAATCTTATAATTATAAATATTCTTCACATAGTATAAGAAAAATAATAGTCGTACTCATGAACTGCAAGTTAATTTAATTCTCATCGCTACTATCGTTGGTTTGATCACAACTGTAAGTATCCGGAGTCTGTACGCGATCCGCCATAACAATACCAGTGGGAGTTTTGGCATCTACTCGGAGTGCATCGGGATCCAATTCTTCCATTTCCCGTAAGGTTTGTAGGTGGGGTTGTACGCACTCCCAAATCTGTAATCAGTACTCGCTAAACGCAAGCAAAGTAATGACAAGAATAGAGAAGAAAATATTACCTTATTATCTCTAAGTAAATCGATCACGGCCTCTATTTCAGGGTGCATAAATCGATCTTCATTCAGTGGACTACAAAACAATGATCATATATATGAGAAAAAGTAGACAAAAGGAGAAAGAACTCACGCGCTTACGCTGCGTACTAATTGATAAACCTTGTTTAGTGGGGCTGTAGACGCAAGTGGTTTGAGGAACTCAATACCCTGGCAAGCAGCGAGCAGTTCCATAGCCAGTACTTTAATTGTACCATAAATAGTAAAGTGTAATTAATCTAAAATTTTACAAACTGTTACTCACCAGCCTCGACGTGTTCCACTACAGTAAGCGCCTTTCTGGCTGCAAACCCGCCCATGCTTACGTGATCTTCTTGATTACAACTGGTAGGAATGCTGTCTACTGATGAGGGATGACAGAGAACTTTGTTTTCGGATACTAAACGTAAAAACAAGAAACCAATTGTAAAGTTTTTGTCGAAAATATTAGTTTAAAAAAAATTATTATTATAAATTCCTACACTTTGGATTATTCTCTCTCTCTCCCTATTTCGTAATATTCACCTCTCTAGTCTTGCTTTCTCACCACGAAAATAATAAATAACTGTACAAAACCATACTTAACACTATAACAGCACTACGAAAAGGTACAGTTATCACATTAAATAATAGAAGCAACAATAATAATGAGATCTTACAGTTATGCCAAGTAACAATGCTCAATAACGAAACTCTTATCCTAAGATCCTAGGTGAACGTCAACCACTACGGTCTAACTAGACGATAAGAAAATCGTCTCACCTAAGGATTACACATATCTGGGTGAACAAAACAAGCAAAAAAGAAAAGGAAAAAACGAAACCCGATACTCGCTGACGTGCCACAACACACTGTCCGGAAAATCAAACGTCATCAGATCAGATGCAGCTCGCTCTGATCTCTTTTCCTTTTCTCACTAACTCATTCACCTCCATCCAACATAATGCTGATTTTGTTATTTAAAATTACCAAGACTAGCTGCGCAGACTTGGATAGTCATGAATCCTGAATTCAAGCCTCCATCTGGAGTAAGGAACGTCGGAAGACCACTCAGTTGATTGTTCACCAAGCGTTCTAGTCGACGCTCGCTCATCTGAGCTAATTCATGCACTGCAATTGCGAGATAGTCGAGCGTCTGAAAACCAGTAATTGGCTCTTACTTCTCCACTGTTTTACCTACTTGACTCTGATCATACGAAGGTTTTTGTTGCCATTTGTAGCGCAAACTGACTTTAGCAGGATATTCTCCATGGAAATTTCCTCCTGATATTATTTCTTCCCGATCAGAAAAAACTAAAGGATTGTCGGTTGCTGAATTCATTTCAGTTGTTAAAATATCGCGGACGAATTCGATTGTATCGTGAACAATTCCATGTACCTAAATAAATTAAAGTTAATTACTTACAAAAATGTCAGGTCTTATTTGTTTTATAAAAATTGATACCTGAGGTACGCATCTCATAGTATACGCATCCTGGACTTTATTGCAGTTGCGATGTGACTCTATAAATTATAAAAACAGGGATAGCCATATTTGAATTTAATGGAGTTATTTTTTGTAGTTTACCTGCGATCTGTGAAGGGTTGGCATCTGAGTGAAGAAGTGATCGCAAGCGCAAGGCTGAGAGATTTTGTCCTTTGTGTGGTCGTATACGATGAATATCTGTAGATTCTTATGATCTCCTTGAGATATTCTGTCTACTTACCAGCGAATATAAATGTCTTTTAACACTATTTGAACGCCTAGTTCACTAACCAGGATCATACGCTCTGGTTGTTCCTTTGAGAACATCAAGAGAAAGAGCAGCAATAACATCTGCTTGTCTGGCGATGTTGTAAGCTCTTTCCAAAGCTGGAATATTCATCATTAAGCAGGTTAAATATAAAAGTCTATCAAGTATGCTATCTAGTATTGTTTCTCATCCGAAAAAGACTGTGATCATTAACTGTAAGCGCCAAGGGAAGTAACCATCTGTGTTCCATTTATTAAAGCAAGTCCCTCTTTGGGACCAAGATCCAGACATTGGAGATTGTTTCTTCTCAGAACCTCGTCTGCTTTGTCCCATCTGAAATAAATTCAACTAAACTTTAGCAGAACTTTTCTGTAATAAGGTGCATAGATAGGCTCTTAAATATATTGTATTTTATATTCTTTCTTCTAATGTTTTACTCATATTTTACCCTGTTATCGGACTCCACATTTTCCCTTCTCCTAGCAACCCTAAAGCAAGATGAGCTAGAGGTGCAAGGTCACCGCTACATCCTACAGTTCCTTGTTGAGGGACGTATGAAACGCAGAAAGCTATAAATAAAGTTCATATATATTTTGATCTAAGTAAAAAAAACTGAAAATTACAGTAATTCCCCTAAGTGAACTTTATATGCAACACACCGTTGAACGCAGCTATCATTTTTTTAATATTAGATAGTGATATTCCACTGTGACCTTTTGCTAGTACGTTGATTCTAAAATAATTTTCTATACTGTTATATTAATCTACTATAACTTGTTGTTAAAGTCCTACCTAAGGGCAAGCAACATTCTTGCCTTATTCGGAGAAAGTGGTTTACCGTATCCAGTTGCATGTGATCTAATTAAATTTAGTTGGAGCTTCCTGAAACAGTACATTCATTATAGGATTAATTAAGATTTTAACAAGTTAAGTGGACTTATTTTTGAAAACAAATTATTGTCCTTGTATAAACTCAGATAATTAATTTAACTACAAAATCATTAAAATTAGTAGATTCTCTTACTTCAGTTTGTCATTCTCAATCCGCACGTTTGAAAAGATACCGAAACCAGTTGTCACCCCATAGACCGCTGAAGCAAGCACATTGGCCTATAGTTAAAGAATGAACCATGAGAATAAGCTCATTAACTAACTTTTATGCTCTGCTGCAATTTTCTCTAGTAAAGCCCGTCCTTTCCGAATGCGCTCCTCAGCCTCAATTGAAAGCTGAAATACATTTAACAATGAATATACTATTTCCTATAAAAAGCTAAATTTGCGGATTTTCAGAATTTTCTAATATTTTTACCTGGATAATACATTCTCCTTTTTCACATCTTACGAGATCAGCTGGAATCAAACTATTTCCGTCCAACACTAATAATTTAGTCGGCTTCTCAATGGAAAATGACTCAGGCGAAGGATCAAAATCGAATTTAATCCTGAACAATGGTTTTTTTCCAGAAAATTGTTTTCAATTAACTTGCTACATACTTTTTTGGTTTATCTAATTTGATGAGTGTTTTCTTAGTGGTTTCTATATCAACAAGTCGCTGCTTTTCTTTCTCTTCCTCAGTCTCATTATGGTGAATTACTGAAAAATATAACCAGGAGATAGATCAACAAGGAATGATAAAACAAGGTACTATTGATTCGTTCACTTACCAATGATGATAAAGTCTCCATCTTTGAGAACATCTCCAACCTTGTCGTCAGGGTCTACAAGTGAGTTTCCAATAGTTCGTCTCACTTCTTCATACTGTTTTCCTCCCATTGGTTTAACCAGAGAAGAGCGCAGTTTACGCAGTTTGGATACGGTGCGAAGAGCCACCTGTAAAGTAAAAAAAAAACTTTTTAGGATAGGTAATATAAAAAGAGTCATAAGTTACTAAAAAATATGACTAACTGTATCGATAGTCTCCTCTTCGTTGCAAGGAATGACAATGCATTCAATTCCCACTTGTACTTGAAGGCGCATTGTTTGATGAAGGGCTACTATATCTACTAGATAAAGTTAGTGTCACATTACAGAATACATAAAATAAAAGCTATCAATTGCAATAATAAAGTTAGGATTAAGATATATTCAAGAAAAAAGAAAGACATGACTATAAAACAATAAGAGAGATAGTGACGATAGTTGTGAAAAAGGTTGGAGTAACTGATTGACTATTTAGGACCCATCAGCTTGTCATTTTACTGCCGTTGCTCCCTATTTATATACAGTATGTCTTCACGTGATGATTCGTCGCATAAAATCGGTCGTCGGTAATCAAAAACCGGCGTAATGGGAGGTAATCGGTGATTCGAGATGGGAGATCGGGAAACCAATGAGGTAGTTCAATGAAATCATTTAGAATAAAACTACACTTCTTCATATTTGAGGTAATGATGTAATTATAAATATTCTAAAAATTGCATGAAAAATTCATGAAGTCTTTTACTTATTAGTATTCTTATTTTTAATAATATTTTCCAATTAAAAGTATGTAAATATTAACAGAGAAGAACTATGTTCGAACAGCGCAACTTTCAAATGTTAAGTGGCAAAAAATGTTAAAGATAAATAGTGACTGAGTAAATCCATTATCAGCTAAAGACACTAGGTAATCCAATTTAAATGCACATCTTTGTTTCACATACAAGGTTTTTCTGGTGTGAAACAATTTCAAGACATCGCGTTGTCGCACAAAATGACTTTTCATCGACAAAGTCAAAGATACTTGATCTGTTCATTGTTTCGTCGAAATGATACTCGGATGCGTATCGAATAGGAACGCTAATTATCTGAGGAGATTGTGCTTCCAGTGTGTGACATCTATAAAATATTGAAGAGAACAATCTTTTCTGGAGTGGTTTTCCTTGGTATATGATATGAATTCTAGAAAAGCTAAAACCAAAAACAAACAGTGATATGCTTGCTTGACATGCGCACGTCCTCCTTAAGAAAGATCATTTTTTCCAACAAACTGTGGCCAAGATCATTTTAATTTCGATTTTCATGGACATCAGTGAGAAATTGCTCGATTTTCGACTTGTACTTTCATCACTTTCTTACTTGTCTTCAACTCTATAGTAATGCATAATTACTTAGAATGCACTTCGGCATAAGTTGAATACATAAAGAACACTATAAAGATCCCCACAAGACCATGTACAGTTCAAGAAAAGATCAAGAAAAATGTGGTTTGCAACATGTCGCCAACTTGTTCCGTAGTGCGTAAGTACAGTCTCATAAACATTTCTCGTTCTATCTGCACGCTATTTTCCGTATCATGTGGAATAGCCGATTTAAACTCTTCGCCTACCATTTACGAGAAGAATTAACCAACTGTTATTTTCTTCTGTTTAAAAGAGGATGAATGAGATAGAAAGGGTAAAAAAAGCAAGAATCTACATATATTTGTTTTCATGCGGTCAAACCTTTGCAGTCATACTTAAGAACTTAAAATGTCAGCTAGTTGTGCATTATTGTAGTTATATGATAATCAATTAAAATCTGTAATTTAGTTACTAAGAATCTTCAAACTGCTTATCATGTTCTAATTGCTAAATTGATAGTAAACAAAATAGCTTTGTTATGAATATATGGTTGCAACCCACTGTATTTATTCTCGCCTAAGTAAAATCAGCTTGTAGATGTCAAATCAACGAAATAAAAATAATTATTTCTCCCAAAATTCAAAATTTTATGGACACATTAATAAACTTAAAATTTATGAGAACACTCTTATGGTATACACTAGATTTTTTTCATCAAAAACCAAGAATCAACTGAAAAATCTTCAAAATACTAATAATTAACACTCGGTTGTTCAAAAGAATCACATCTCTGGGTTCTTTTTATGAGTGAATCGATATTTGATGATCAGAGCTATTTGGCTCAAAACTGGAGCTATGAAGTTCTAAATAAAAATAGGCTTGCGAAAAGTGCTTAAATGCTATAAAAACTTGTTTTTGTCTGCTACACATCATCATTTTGATAATAATCTATCTAAAATAACTAATTTTACCTATAGTAAGACCGAAATCTTTTAAAACTTCAGTATTTCATACCACATAGACCATATTTCTATATTTACACCATAGAAATAATCGAACATGTAGCCGAGCAGCATCTACACCAGTTCCAATAGAGAATACCTAGACCCACACGTGCATAGGAAAATTACGAATCATTTTTTGTAAACACCACCTGATTTATTAATTCGATAAAACCCTATCTGTAATTTCGGACTACAGTTTGTGGGGAAAAATCAATATAGTTAATTAATTGAGATAAGTGCAGTCCGGTGCTTCGTGCTGAGATAGGGCTTATCGAAGTTGTTCCCATATATAACATCCCTATCTGTCAACTTTGCAGCATGTAGCTACTTGCACTTTTCTTTGAAGCTCCTTACTACAGAGTGCTTAATTGCTCCTTTAATAATTTATGACTTATACACCGTATTATTAACTCTTATCTTTCTTTATAGGTATGAGAGCTTCATCGATATCCACCCTTTTACTCAGTACGTCAATTTATGAATTTTTTAAATTTATAGAACAAGAAGTGACAATAAGAGTTGAGAGAATATTAGTGAATTCAGATGTATGCTTGGTTTTCTTGTCGTATGTCTATGGTGACAATCAGGAACGTGCATGTGCTTGCACTTTAGAGTCACTTTGGTTAGATGTTGTCGTTGTCATTGATAACTCAAAAGGAATGACTTCTCAGGGAGTAACTCAGGTACAACAAAATGAATTACATATTAAGTGGATAATTTTCCTTTATAATTTAAACATTAGGTACTCGCCGATGTTTCAACTATTTTTGGCCAGTCTAATATCTCGCAGAGTCTGGGACAAACTACTAGGGTTGGAATTGTAACGTATGGAGCTACAGCTAATATCGTTAGTGTCAAAGTTCCCGAAAATTTTTCATTAATTTATTATGTAAATGTATTTTCAATTCTAGTTATCTAGGCTTTCCGCCTTACCGCCTTTAGTAGTACAGAAGAAATGCTAATGAACATTTGGCTGGTCCAACCTTCCAATGACTTAAAATCAGACCTGAAAAGGTAAAACAATGCAAAACATACTTTGACATCTCTAATCTCTGAAAGCGTCATGTACTATAAGAAAAAGATGTTTTCCCATTTAATTTCCCGCTTATCGCGCCACCTTAATATGAATTCTGTATACATACCTAAATAATAAATTCGATGACTTGTTTACAAACATTCTCTTACAGTGGTCTAGCGTTGGCTAGCAATTTACTCTCAGAGGATCGGATGAACAGTGAGAGAGACAATGTGAAAACTGCCATCTTAGTTTACGCCAGCGATTATAAGTCAGTAGTGGAAATCCTTTTATGAATTGTGTGTTAAGAACGTTGAAACATTTTCTGGTTAAAACTGTTGGTTTGCCATTATCTTTAATAACCTTTGCAATGTGGAAGTAATATATCTGTTTGCAGGGAAGATTCAGAAAATGATCCAGTTCCATTGGCTCATAAAATAATCGAAAGTGGAATTTCTATTATCACAGTCGCTTTTAATCAAGATGGAAACGAAGGTATTCTGGCCGGTCTCAAGAGCATCGCCAGTCCCGGAATGGCTTTTGATAGTACAGACAGCAACTTAACGGGACGCCTTCAAGGTGCACTTTGTCAAGGTACAAGGAAAGTTCGAAATAATTTAGTAAATGCAAAATAATATAAATGTTGATAGAAAGCGCTATAAAACCTAATATTTCTGTATTGTTACATGATCAAGTACTTTTAGTTAACTGTTTTTGTCCCAACTTTTGGAAGCAGTACGGCGACTCTTTCGAAAATTCTACTTGGAAGTATGGAGAATGTTTAAGGCTTGGTATGACACACTTTTTTCTACTAAAACTTTCCTGATTAAAACTTTAATGAGACTGATTTTGGGGGAAATTGACGCCATGTGGATAGCGTCCAAGTTCGCTTGTCAAAATCTTCATCCAGGAGGTTATCTGGCCAGTGAATTCAACTACGAGAAACATTTATTTAATACATGTTAGTTTCTCAACATATACTTTAAAAAGGTAGCACTTGAAAATTGGATCAATAAAGTTGGGAATTTTGATAAAACATGTTAAAGCAATTCTCTTGGAGAGACATCTGACTAATTATTTTTAGTAATGATAAAGTCCGACAAGACTGCATCGAGACCTTACATGTATCATATTGGTCTTAGTTACGACATACATATGGGACAGTACGCTTGGGAACAGTCATACGGCCTAGACTCTCTTCCGGTAACATTGGCCCCTCTTCATAAACATTATTACTTTAACACAACATATATGTTGAAAATTTGAGCTGATGAACGGATCGTACCGCGGATGGAATCTTGGCTATCCTCAGCTTATGGGTGGGAACAGATGCATCTTAAGTGCCCAAACGGGAACGAACTCCAGGGTGAGATACAATAGAATGAGACTATTTGATAAATGTGAATAGAGGCAATACCGTATATAAATTAGAAATTTTAGCTGGGCTGGCAGAATGAGAACTGCTTCACAGTATCAAAGCGGTATTTGTGCCAAATTGATTCATGTGATACGGATAACTACTGTACGAATATCTGAGTTTAAAAATTATATGAAATAAGTTGTTTAAAACTTATTTTATTTTATGGAAAATTTTTTTATAAATAAGTAGGCATTAAAATAATACTAGAACACTAATATTTTACTCCTTGTCAGAATAAAGCTAAATGATCGTACTGTCTCATTTTTGAAAATTCAACTATTCCCATGTTTATGGCATATAAATAAACTGCGTTAAATGAACTAATTTTTATCACTATGCTCCATTGAAAGAAGCAACAATAGGTGCAGCACTGATAATCATTCATTCAAATAGCATTAGATAAAAAAATTAAACGAAAATAATATTTTCACATTTAAAAGTAAGATTTTGGATAGTGTATGTGTACTAGAGGAAAAAAGCTGTGAATCCGGTAAATAAGCTCAGAAGAATATTGGTGCTCATTAGCAAGCTTCGAATACACTGATTTGCATACTTCTAGCTCACATCTTGACAGTAGTATCTGTGACAACCTTTATAAACGAATGCAATGATTTTGCAGTAGAAAATGGACAGACCTTTGTACCGCTCTCCGGCTTCGCAAAGCCAGTTTACTTGTATTATGCACGATGTAGATTTAGATTACACTATTGATTTAACAAGTGCCTAGACAGAGGACTCTTTGCTTCATAATATGTAATATCCCTTCTGGTCGTTAGTTGAGTGTTCATTAGTAAAGATTATTGTCATTCAAATAACTTGCCAAAACTAGTTTCCACTTCCTATGAATGGAAAATTCAGAGCAGAAGATACATTCGTAGGAGTGAGTGAATTGGAATCGGTTAGACCATGACCTTCGTGAGTCACTATTAATTTCAGTATTAGGTAAAGTTTCCTAAAAGCCATAGTCAAGTGATTTTTGTATTAATCAATCATTGAAGAAAAAAAAGACTCGGAGATCAACTAGACGAGAGAAAAATAAAGGCAGCAGTAAGGAGTGTAAAGAACCTGAAACACTTTCCGAAGAAGGTACACAAAGACAAAAAAGCAGACTTTCAGTGAGTTCAACAATAAGGACTTTCTCAAAGCCAATGAAATCACACGGGCAGTCCTATTTGATGATTACGTTTTAGTGATATTATATTGTTTATGGCTTTTTCTACTTTTCGTCATGTTAAGGATGCTAAAAAAAAACCAAAACGTGGTGTTGAGTTTGAAGACAATTCAATACAACAGGATAAAAGGAAAACAACTTCTAAGGTTTATACGTTTAATAAAGTTTAAGAAAACGGCACAAAAATAATTTTCCTTATTATTATAACCGTTACTGACTCTCCGTGATCTTAATTATAGCAAGTTGATAACTGTCTGAAAAGCGAAAATCTCTCCAGATGACTTGTAAAAACTCTAAGTCTATCAATAACATCGCAGTTGAAGTTGAAGCAAAGGTGGAAGCTTTCGTCAAGCATGCGACTGAAAATGGTACGCTCTGTCTCCTTCTAATCTTTGTCAACTCGCCTTCATTCCTTGATCTCTTTATAGGAATAGATGCTCTTCGTGAAGAGTGCCATGCAGTCATGGGGTTTCTTCCCATCGGAGACGCTTACAAGAAAAGTATTGAAAATGCGGATAAAAACCGTTTTTCAGTCAGTGATACCATATTTTAAATTACGTTGTTTTTTTTATTTATTTAATACACTTATTAACTGTCTATAACTGTAGGATATACCTTGTATTGATGAGACCCGTGTCATATTGGAGCAGACTTCTGCTAGTGATAGTGACTACATTCATGCCAACCGAGTAAAACTGGACGGGGTAACATAAGTAGACGCCTATGAGGAGTAGTTCTTTAATAACAGTATTTTTTCTAGGTGGATCGTACGTTCATAATGACACAAGGACCTAAAAAAAACACTATCGAAGATTTTTGGAAAATGATATATCAGGTCGATATGTAGTATACGTAAACCATCTCTCATTTAAAGTCACTGACTTCACGAATTACGTCGCTAATTCGAATAAATCGACAATAAGAAGTAGAATACATCGACTCTGCTCCACTTTGTGTCATGGATAACGTAATTTGTGGGAATTATTTTAAAAATTGCACTAACTTCAAGTGAGAAGTGCATTCCGAATATGGCTGCCACCGTATAGGCAACAATTTTTGTGATAAGAATAATGTTAATACCGTTAAACTGAATTCTAGATGCTTTAGGAGCAGTCACCAGGGATTATTATGTTATGCAATTTCAATGAAGATGGAATAACAAAATGTGATGAATTTTGGCCATTGATTAATAGCGCATTTAAGTATTATGGAAAAATGTTCATCAACAACAAAAAGGTGGGTGAGTATATCATTAAATATGCTGTAATCATGTTCGTTTTTTAAGTAATATATAGTTATAGGTAGAGCATCAAGATCAATATGATATATATACGTTAGAAGTGTTGCCGGACGGCTGCTCCAATTCACTTATCACTCGGTTGGTTCACTGCACTGTTTGGCCCGACAGAGGTGTTCCCTCTAGTGGTCGCATGGTGTTGCGTTTGCTTAAATGGATACAGACACTGGAGGTAACAGATTTGTTTTTAAATTATATTCAGAACTCCACATTTTATTATCATTTTATCTAGCCTTTCAGACTGGTCCAGTGACAGTAATGTGCAGTGCAGGAGTGGGAAGAAATGGGACTTTAATTGCTATCGAGAGTGCTTGTACAAAACTATTTAAAGGACAAGATGCTAAAGTTTGCTAGATAATCTTTCAAGTATTTAAAATAACTTCATATCCATTAATATTTCTATGAAAATTAAGATAAAAGAAATTGCCTTCGATCTCCGAAAACAGCGCGCATATTCTATTCACAACGAACTTCAGTATTTGTTCATCTACTCCACAGTTCTTGACTACATCAGGGTGAAGATAAGAAGAATCTTGCTTCTGGAGAAAGAAATACCACTAAAACTGATTGCAGGCTAAAATCCCCAAGTACCATTCTATTGTGAGCAAGTTCTACACTGAGTTAAGCCAAGTAACATAAATTATGTAATACGAATAAAGCATGTTTGTTTTATTACAAATCATATTTATACTAATATAACGGGACTTTAAATATGGCACGAGTATGAAAACAATGCATACTAGCGTAAATGTACATCTGTCCGTTTCAACCAGCTATGTCGTGTTGCTTAGCTATTTTCTCTATCTGTAAGTGGTCATGTAGAGGGTGGTGCTAATCCTTTTTTCATTTGCCGCCCTCTTACCGTAATCCCGCCCCTTATTGTCGGTGTAGTAATCACGCACTCTTGACATCCGTAGAGAGCATGCCGATTGTCTCTTCATGTCAGATTACTTCAATCCGACTTTATTTGTCTCGTAATGTTCCCCTTTGTTCGGTTAAATTTAATGTACTAAATTGAGAGCAATGATTTATTTATTTTGCTATATTTTGTAAGCTTTAATTTTCTAATTGAATATTTCCAAGATTTCCTCTCACCTGACTAATATCGTTTAATAGCATTTGTGATTTGGTGAATTTTGCATTATTTGGGAATAAAAGTAAATGAGTATTAAGAAATATTGGTTCTACGTACTCTCTCTTCACTTAACAATAGCTTGTTATTCCGTCAAAAGTGCCCCAAGCGCGCCCCTATTCGCTCATTCTCTCTACTGTCAACATCACACACAGCGCATACCGTAGTCAGCTCAACCCCAGGGGTATCTCGCTTCTATGACTAGTATCGCTTGTTTCTCATCTACATTATCACAAGAGCAGTTACTTCATTTGTTGGGTATGAAATATAAAAGTTTTCCTCTTTACATCTTCATTCAAAGCGCTTTTAATATTTGCGTAACTACACGGTGATTCATCCACAAGTATAATTACTCTATGTTAGTGCAACAAATGAATGCTTAATACGAACAACTTTATAGTTCAGGTATCGCTTATTTATCTATATTATTTAAATGTGCCAATACTTATTTAAGGTTCTCGTGGTATGAATAAACTGAACCGTCGTCTTGGGTCGACCGATGGCGGTTCCACTTCTGCGCTTTCCAAGAATAGAGGAGCTGGTACAAAACCAAAGGTCTGACAAGCGAAATAAACATTTTTTCTTAAAAACAAAAATTAAGCTTTACTTTTTAGTAACAAATATTAGTTGTTACTAAAACTATAGTTCACAGGTAGCGACTCCTCAAGTGGTGGCGAAGATTGAACAGTACAAAAGAGACAATCCCACTATTTTCGCATGGGAGATCAGAGAAAGATTAATTAATGAGGGTTAGGCTATTTTTATGCTCTATTCTATTATATGGATTAGGTTTATTATCACCAGACATGGTAGTTTTTATGAAAATTAGAATTTCATCTTATTTCCTAAACTATGTATGCATTAGATGTGAGTTTAATTTCCGCATTGAACACTTGACAGCAGGTAGTTAACAGAGTCGAGTACCGTATCGCTTACGCTTTGAAATGTGAGCACCTTTAAATCACCGCCATGCGCGTTACGAGGCTACGGTTGCTGTTTGCTGACACGCTTTCTGTTTGCACACTGTATTGAAGGTGCGAGAAGTATCCAATAGACTACAGATACAATGGGAATAGCTGAGAAGAAGCCGATGCAGTGAGAGACAAAGGATATAGGAAACATTGGGTGAAGGAAGAAACTCAGTCTAGTACAGTCTAAAATCCGCTGACGCTATTGGACATTATTTGCTAGCATCTACTGTTTTTGAGTAACAGTTCATTTTTATAGCTGTATGTTCAACTCCTCCATCAGTCTCTTCAATAAATCGCATTCTACGAACAAGAGCTGCTGAAAGGGCTGCTGAAGAACTAACTATGATACTTAATGCACAACACATGGCTAGGTGTGAAACAGTTTTTGCTTTGCTTCTATTATTGTTATTATTTACTCACATTTACCTGGAATTTAAGGCAACATCGTATATCTTCACGAAACATTATGCCTCCTCTTGGAATTCCATCCACTGCTTTTCCATTTCCTTTTCAACCTGCAGTTTGGCCTGGTAAATATGCACTTTCTATATCAATAGATCTTATTTCAAGAAATATTTAAAATCTAGGTCTTCTCCTCAATCCTTCATCCAGTTTTCCTCCTCTCCAAATAAATCCTTTTCTGTCTACCTTATCTGGTCTCAACGTCGAGCATGTATCCCCCACAGAAACTGTAACAATGAGCGAAGAAGATCCTGCTCAAGCACGGCGATATAGTAGAAATAGTTTCTCCCAAGGTACAATAGGATTTTAAAACAATATTTTAACTTGTAGGACTTGGAATAAATGGTGGCGATTGATATTACATGAGCACTATATTTAGAGCAACTAGAGGTTCTTGAGTCAGCATTTTTAACAGAGCCTTATCCAAACAGCGCAGATCGATTAGAATTAATGAAACGAACACAACTTCCAGAGGCACGGATTCAGGTATAAATGAATATAATTTAGAGAATTATTTTCTTATATCCACTATTTAGATATAGTAACACCTATTTTATTCGAAATAATACTTTCGTTTGTTTAAAAAAGAAAACTCTGTCACTGCTCGATTTTACGAAATATTTAGGTATGGTTTTCAAACAGAAGAGCAAAATGGCGTCGAGCTCAGCAAGATTGTACAGGATCGTCAATAGAAAAGGAAGAACAACCAAATGGAGCAATAAAAAGAGATAGGTGAGCCAACCACTTATATTCTCGCTTGTCCTCTATAGAATGCATTTTCAGATCAGAAGATTCCGAAATATTAGGCGATTCTTCCTTATCTCCGATCCCTAAGAAAACCAATATATTCAAACCTTATGAATGATTTACAACATTTATTCTTAGTCGAATTCTTGTTACAATGATTTGCTACGTTTTATGTAAAGAATACACACGACTTTTGTAGGTCCAAGGCCATTTAATTTTCTTAACCTCATGCTCTACTTCCAAAATAGATATGTACTTGCTTTAAAAGCAATGCATAAATGAAACGTGCTATTTCATTGCTGGTGATATTACCTCAACTCGTTAATGAACCGCATTTACATAAAATCCTTGGGAGCAGCTGTTCCACTACAGTCTAATCTTGACACATACTAAAACATGTAGCCTATATATTCTGCTGGCTTTTAGAAATTTTCACAACTCCAATTTGTTATTCTCTTTTCAGAGTCTTTTATGTTTTAGTCCTAATATTTGGGCCCTATGCTGTATATCAATCTTTTATATTTGGCTATATAAATAAATAGTTCATATTTGAAATAAAAGTTATTAGTTACCTAATTAATCAAAAGTATTTAGGAAAAATTACCATGGTGTGATATTATATTGCGTAATACGTGATTAACCACAAGTTGACGAGAAAATATTTTGTCGGACGAACAGCCGAGTTCAATTTCATCTTTTGTTAGTTCTGTCGGCTTTTGGCAAAGCGATCTGCTGGGGTCAAGAGTTGAGGCCGAGATTACGTGACACGCAACCAGACAACGGATGACAGCAGATGCTCGTACAATGGATAGAACGACGAGAAGCAGTCAAGATAACATTTCAGACGATTTTTTCGAGTTGTACACAGTACTTGTGATGTTCACCTGTTAACCAAGTAATTTGATCAATCACGCAGTAAAATAGACTTACATTTTCATAATCCTATTATTTGGCCGGTAGGATTCATTCATTAGATATCCTCCGTGAAGTTGGTTGGAGGATGAGTAGTCTTGAAAAGGTTTGATGGAATTAGAGTATCTCACCAAGGATGTTTCTATAATACTAAACATTTAACATCACTTAGGTTTTTCAGCATCGAAGATCGCGTAGTGATAACTCCCGAAATTCACTTGATAGGGTCAGAAAGAAGTCTGATGAAAATGTTCCGTTAGTCCGTCATGTTTATTTAATTTAGGGAAGAAGTTCAATTAGATATTTATCACTATAGCAAAATCTCATCTTTTAGGCCAAACAGCAAAGATATTTCTCCAAACAACATATCGCTATCTCAACTTGCTGTAAGTCTGATTTAGATACTAAGCATGCAAGTATCGTCACTTTCAACATTTACTCTGATAGCCTTTGAATAAATATTTACGAAAGAAGAATTTTTAAACTTCAGCTGGCGGAACACAAGTTTACTAAAAGTCTACCAGTTGCAAGCAAAACAAATCCGAGCTCAGTAAAAAAGGTGGCCGCTACAGATAGGCCAAGACGGAAATCTGTACGTAATACTTAAACCATTCAGAAGATTCAAATGGTGTTTTGTTGTAGTCTCCAGGATCTCCTTTTCGCCGAGAATGGGGTGAAAAGCGGGATTCTGATTCTAACACAAGGTCATCTAGTACATCATCAATGGGCTCAAAAGAAACACCAATGAAACAACAAATTAGTGAGTCCTGACTAAATAGTATATGGAGTATTGATTAAATATGGTAAATGCTTGCATTTTTAATTATATATATTACTGTGACTCCTTCAAGTAAGGGTCTGGACGGCTGATTAATTTATTCACTAGATTCAAAACATTTAAGTGAGCATAAAACTCATGTTCATAAAAAATGCGATTTTGACTCATTAAAACATTACTTTCCTTCTATTTATTTCCCAAAATATGAAGCTGGTCGGTAGACTACATTAAGGAACTCATTGGCTTCCATTATAGAATTAACAGAAGCTATTCATAACAAGAGTATTACAAATAATAAGCGTCATTAATTTTTCTTTTGTGATAAATTGATGTAAAGGTGTAAAAGTACAAGGTTCTTGTTCTATAGATTGGAAACTTGAGACTTCTATAGTTTATAAAAGATGTTAAGTTGAGAAAAATCGTCTGAAGGCTAGGTCGCAACAAAGAAAACATGAAGATACTACACATGGTTCAGTCATAAGGCAGCTTGGAAAAGATGATGTGAGGTTACTCTGTGATGTTCCTGGAAAGACCATAAGATAACACATTAAACCATTTCTAGGCATTAATTACTGCTGTAGAGAAGGAAGATAGTACATGTACTACAGAACAGATCCATGAACAGAAAGTCATCTTATGTCTTAAAAAATTCGCTTTTTATGTCAGTTGAACAACCTTTTGAAATTACAACAATGTAATAAATAATATTTTTTTAGTGCGATACCTTGAGTATAGAAATTTTGGCGAATCAATTTGCATCTCTTCCTATTCCTCAACCAAAAGAATATCGAGTTTGCAAGGAACCTGGAAATATCATTAAAAATCGTTATACAGGTTTGATAAAACTTATTATTAAAATTGGTTTTGTATAGCTTGCATTCTATATTGTTTTTGTCTAATATTATTTACATTGTTACTTCTGATTTATCTACTTTCGATTTTCTAGTAAATATTGTTTTCAGATATCCCTTGTCTTGATTCCACTCGCATTCACCTGAAATTTCTTCGTCCAGAGGTGGGCGTTGGTTACATTCACGCAAATCGTGTCGAGTACCCAACACTCCGTAACTACTTTATTATCACCCAGGTTTGATCTCTTCATTGTTAATATTTATTACATATTCTAATAGTAGGGCTCGAAATATCATAGTTTACGGACTAAAAGGTAGTTTGGTAAAGGGCCCAATTTCTCGCACTGTACCGGACTTCTGGAGGATGATATGGCAGGAGAATGTCGAATTTATTGCAATGCTTTGTAAAACTGTTGAAAGTGGGAAGAGAAAATGTGCAGAGTATTTTAGCAGGTAAATCAACAACGTTAAAAGTAGTAAAATGTAAATAGCAATTATACCATTACTTCAAGAGAAGCATTTACTTATGGCTAGATGCTTCAGTTAAATATAGCAATGCAGATATTACCAGGCTTTTAACAGCTATGTACCAGCTTTTAGAGCAACAAATTAATTTCCACATAACTGTTTGAGACTTCTCTAGCCAGTTCAATGTACCACTGATATTCGCTAGTGGGCTGCTCCACGTGACTTTGATAGGACGACATCAAGAAGAGGACCTCACTATTTCAACCATTCAATTAGTCCATTTGAAAGAAGCCAGGATTATTACACACTATCAATGGGCTGGATGGCAAGACTGTCGTGTACGTTAGGGTGGAAACAAATTAGTGGCCTACTTAACAAAGACGATTCAAATATTTAGGCTCCATCTATGCATGTCCATAGTTTGTTCACTCTTCTACGCCATATACGAGGAAGTAGATTTCCTGTCGGTGAGGCGATTAAATGTGATGTCCATTGAATGAGCGTATGAAATATTGGATAAACAATATGTAATATGGTAAATACTGGAAATGTAGGTGTAATCCTTTTGCAGTAGTACATTGTTCGGCTGGAGTCGGTCGGAGTGGAACAATGGTGGCGTTGGAGATGTGTTTAATGACCATTGCTAATGAGAAAATGCTGGACGTGCATGCGGTGAAAAAGAGAGTAGGAAGAAAAAAGGAAAGAGAGAGATAGAAAAAGGTGGGGGGAGGAAGTAGAATAGGAGTTTACGAAAAACTAAGCATAAAAAGCTGTTAGCGTTACATTACACCTACAACGGAGAGCAGACAATGGAAAATAAATGTAACATTAATATTTAATTGAGCAAAATATTAATAGACATAGTAAATGTATGCAGGTGGTAAGCAGTCTACGACGATACCGTGCAAAAGCAGTACAAACACTTGACCAGTACCTCTCCATTTTCAGACTTGTTTTGCAGTTCGGAGAACAAAATGGGTGTATTTCAAGGGTTAGTTTCCCTGTACTTTTGTATAAAGTATAAATAGCGCTCCGGAACTTCTTGTATCTGTAAAATAAGTCCTTATTAATAGATCTGGCTTATAAGTCTCTTTTCAATTGGTGTGCCGTTCGTTTGCACAAGTGAACTGTGCAAAAAGCTACAAAATGAAGATGAATTTCATATATCCACACAGTTTTACCGTTCCTTTTAGTTTACTTTTAGTTTAAGGTTTATTAATATATCATTGAATAGATATTTCTGGAAATCCTGACATTTATTTACAAGTATTCTTATTTTAGGAGGATGTGTGTGGATTCTACAATCTATACCAAAACTACATCCAGCAGTGACATAATAAAACTGCCATTTAGCACAAAAAACCTAGCTGAAAATATTTTCATTTTCCAATCTTTTCCTTACACGTGAGACCATAATGATGTTCTCTTTCTACTTATAGTTATCCCACGGAAATATCATGAATAAATGTCTTCGTTTATTGTTCTATGCGTAAATGAGATTTATTAAAATGGCGGTACACATAACTAAATTATTAAATATTAAAATACATTCGCTACTGACCTTGAGATCATTTGATATGCGAGTATCGTTATGAAAGCGAAGAAACAGTTAACAATGCGTTGGGTTCATAATATATTTAACTGATATTTCAATTTTCTACTAAACAACGATTGCGTGACATGGGTGGTGACATAACAGCGAGGGTGTAGACTTCGTTCTAAGTTCATTGGTGACAAAAGTCTATACTTCTCTCATATTTTAAGGTACCAGACTGATTTTCCAGTGAACTACTATTTATGGTGAAGAGAAATGATCTATAAGCCAATCTCAAAAATGAATAGATGATCTAGGCCAATAAGATATGCAATGAACTGTCAATGAACATTATTTGTCTCGGCTTTCGATTTTTCTAAAATACAATAGATGTATTTATAATTCTAGAATTTGGTTTGTTTGTTTAACTTGATTTTGGAAAAAAAACAGTTGAGAGGAGAGAAAAAACAGTGCTGGTCATACTTGTGGTTACTCTCCCCCGCATGGCGGGAGCAGTCGAATTCAACACCTAAAAGTGAATCTTGTTTCAAACATTTTTAATTCTACCCCTATTGAAAAATGTTTAGGAAATAAAGAAATGGCAAACTCACCATTCTCATCAAATAGCTTTGCTATGTTCCCAGAAGTCGATGCAAACACTCGTTTATTCCTAAATCTATTATAGTCAACTATTTTTATCATCAGCACATAACCAATTCAAAAAATTAGCCTAAGAATAAGATGTGCGCTTTTCAAAAAATTCTAATGAAATAGAATATTAGTGTCATTCATTATCATTAATCTGATTTGTCCGATAAAAGTGGTTCTATTTAATAAAATTATTAGCGACCTACTCACTGCTTCGAATATTCTCTGAAACATCGGACAATTGTGTTGAGGTTGTTGCTGCGCAATTCACCCATTTTCGAAGACCGTACCAGAACCGCGAACGTGTCAACGGTGAGAAATACACACATCAGAGGCAAAAAAAAATGTGAAAGAGTATCCCGCATATGATTTCCTGAGATTAGTTTTCATAATTTCCATTAAGCCTATATCGTTTCTAAAGCAGAATCTTAGGAAAATTCCATTTAACACATCGTATTATTAATTAATTTTCACAGATAGCGAATACTAAAAGATTATCTTACAAAAGTATCCATAGAAAGTACATGCTAAAAGTACATGATAACTAAAATGTTATTTGGCAAAAATCCTTAACTTTTAGTGAAAAATATCTTTGACAAAAATAAAATACATTTCTCAATACTATAAATACGCACTACTATGCAAATTCCTAAATTTTTATTGTGATTGTATAAGAAATTTGAGGAAGACGAGGAACAAAAGTTGGTTTTCGTTAAAATACATCAAATGGAGCAAAAGGAACTTCAGTCAAAACATCCTAAATCATAATCAACGAAAGGTAAAATGTCTAAGAGGTGTATTCTTATAAAAGAGGTCGAATGAAATATTATAATTCTATTGTCCCAGTGTTTAAAACTTAGACTTATTAAATGTTATTTAAAAGTCGTGAATTATCAGTGGAGAAAAGATTGTACAATGATATCTGGAAATTAAAGTTTGGGTGTTTCTCCGAAAAACGATGGAATAATATTTTTGATATCGTTTCATTAAAGATAACAAACTGGAATCACCTGCGTGTACGTAAGAGAATGAGAAACAGCACTAAATAGACATTCATAGTGGATATTAGCAAGGAACTGTTGTCAGTTCGCGAACAATGGGAGATCAAAAATAGAGGTGGCAAATATTTAGGGATTAACGTCGTTGAGTTGTGTGAGGGTAAGACATTTAAGTGAGCAGTAAGCTCGTGCTTTTAAAACAATCCGTTGTAGGCGGTGAATGTTCTGAAGTCCAAAAGGATGCTGTAAATTAAAAATAAGGGAACCGCGTGACATCATGCTTAAGTGTATCGCAGTATAATTAAGTGACCATGTGAGAACACTATGTACTACAGAGTATCGTATTATTTTGCTTCTCAGCACTAACCGTATAAATGGAATGTTTTTGCCACAATCTTTCCGGCATGACATATTAATTCGAATGAGTTCACTATTATGCAAATCTTTCATGGACATCACTTATATTTGTCCTATCGGATGGACAAGACTTCTAGAATCTTCTTGGGTGAAGAGGGAATCCTGAGAGAGTGATTTTATTGCAATAAAGCAGATGTAAATGGCAGGATTATGAAATGCATCAGTACTGAGTCATTATTTAATAAATTGGAGGTATGGTAGTTTCAATAAATTAAAAACAAACAGAAAATTTCACTTCGATGGGGACCTTCGTGAGAACTATCATTGTTTTGTCGCCGTCCTCTTATTATCTTGGCTAGGATAATAATACAAGATAGTACCAGAATGATCATAATAGCCAGCATTTACAAAAATCATGTCTTTTAATTGGCATTGCATAAACAAACGATAATAGCAGGTTAATCCACTTCGTATGGTGCACTACGACTTATTTAGCTCAACTCAAGGTTGAGTAAATGAACTGTGATCAAATTAATTTGTCTACAACGTTTTCATTTGGTCTGTACTTAAATTTTACACCACACAACAATCTGTGGAATATAGAGACATGTACACACTTTGCAAAAAAAATGTAAAATCGGAACCAAAGACAATGCTGTGTATCAAAAGGTGGGCGACTGACTGACATGTCGCGATAGGAGATATTTCCCCCTACACAATATTACTCAAAAGAGTTATGTTGCCATGAGAATTGGAAAATCAAATGCATATCTTTTTAAAAGAAAAAGTGTTCAATCGTCCTATTTTTGAGGTTAACCACTACTAATTTCAAGTTTATTAAGCATGTGCATCCGCATGAATGTTATCAGTTGCCTGAATGACATAAGTGCTACCCTATGTTGTCCTTTATTCTCTTTTTCCTGTAAAGGTTGTTCTCCAAAGTTGTTTTTATCCGCACCACAACAACTACGGTGCAAATTCTCACGTACATCATTTAAACTAGTTTCGACAACATTTTTGCTCGTTCAATATTTTTCCACAACACTGTCCATTTAAAATAGATGCATCCTAAGATAAACTTCTAATGTATCCTATTTTGTAGTATTCGTAGTTGATCTTTTTCTGGCAGACTACTAATAAATAATCTTTTGAAAGGTAAGGTTTTTGCATAAGATTTCGTAAATTAGTGACCCAAAGTTATTTAGTCAATTATTTTGTTGCGAATATCGCTAACAAAACAACTCGTAAACCAATATTAAACGAAAGGAAATAGGAAAAATACATTAAGAACACGAGAGTATCGTAGTCGATGCTTTTTTTGGAACGATTCCGAATAAGATAATGTCGATGACCATTAAGCATATTACTCATTCCGACATCGCCTTTTGTTTTGAAGGCCGAGATTTGATAAGAGACCCAGACAAAATAAAGTTTGAAAAGAAGCTAAAGATAAGACAACTTAATTAGTGAGAAATAGAAAATAATTGGGCTTTAGAACGTGCCATAACTGTGATCGTTGGAATTTGAAATGAGGTTGTTCCATTCAGTATTCATAGAATGGATGACGCGTCCTCTGACCGATCGTCACCTTCTAATGGTGTTTACCTAAGCAATAAACTCGTCGACATTTCCTATTGTTTTCTGCTTACGTGACCCAATTACTGAGGAGAATCTTTGTGTTAGCTTAATTACAAGGTCCAGAAATCGCGTTTTGCTACCATATTCACTCAAATCTTTGTGGTTACTTTGTTTCCACATAATAGTACCAGCAATCGTATTTTCAATAAGGAAAGATTGTAACTGCATTCTTTAATTCGACAATGGGTGTTTACCACATATAAAGACATCTATTGTTTCCGCTTTTTTTGAACGACCACTTCACTGAACCCTTACGTAATTTGTTTATCACCCAATATCGAGTTCTTCAAGGTCTGTGATAGTGCGCACTTTGCATAACGAAGCATCTCAACAAAAAATACTACCTGCTTGAAGGCCACTGTATTATGTTTAGTGGTGAATTAGCAAGTGGCATTAGGAGATTTCTTTATTATTTATAGCTCGGATAAGTACTAGTCTAGCATGTAAATCTCCATCTATTGTATGAACTCCCACTAGGTGGTAGTTGTTTTCGTAGGAATTCTATGTGGTACTTCAGCATGGAAGATAGGAATAATGAGAATCTCATATAATTTTATAAGTGCACACAAAAATCGTAAGAGTAGCCCACTATACAAAATTGTAAACAAACAAATAGACATCACTAGAGACGAAATCATAGCTTTTCTATGCTTTATCAGAATACTTCAGTAAAATCTACTTGGTTGGAAACCAGCAGTAGTTGCAAATTTATTATCTAGACGAAGAACAAAGACATTTTCTTCTCAGATGAATTAGAAAATAAACATGTTATGAATGCTACATGAGTAACCTTCGAAATTACCACACTATTCTCTAAATGTATGCTAATATTCAAAGCTTACATATATTGATTTTAGCAAAAAAAAAGTTGGCTTATTATATCAACAATATTCGTCGCTAATATGGGACAGGTGAAATGAAGGAGTAAGGAAAAATTGTTTAGTGAAATAGAATGTAATTAACCATGGCTTTCGTCAATATAAATTTTTCTCAAGAGTTAAGTGTACTGTTTTTAGATATCCCTGGCTACGTAATGAGAGTGAAATCCCATAGGAATTCGTGGTTCAGGTACAATGTACCTACCTCTCTCTTTCATCTTCTGTGCATCTAAGATTACTACATAAGGACTGTCTCCCTCTTTTGTTGTCATTATAGGGACAATAACGATACCTGTAAAAAATTGCTTTCGTTATTCTATTTTCTTAAAATTTGTATGCAGCTTTTAGTTCTTCTAGAGCTCTGTTCACTGACTATTCACTATTTTATTGTATATAATCTTATGTTTGTTTACGCGAAACTGATGGTGGTAGGCATTAGTGACTAGAATTTAGCAAAAGAGCCATATGCTACACAGTTTCTTAGCGTTCGGTCACTACCTTCGTCTTCCTCTTTAGCATCAGGATTGGAAATAAATATTGGCTCGCCACAACGCTGATCGCTTCTGTCCATTTCCCATAAAGATGACGTATGATTGATTACATCAACCTTTACCACCTAAAGATTTATATACTTAATTAAGTTTTAAAAGTGGTTCCATTTATTCATTGCTTTATCTTTGAGGAATTAACGGCTACAAACCCCAGTCTTTGTTGTCCCGGTGAGAGGAACTGCATATATGTATCGATATTCTCGCATATTATACTTTTCATAGTTATAACGAGGAAATTCCAAACCTAAAGTTATTTAAACTCTGTGACAGATCAAGAATAAATTATTCTAAAATGTTATTACTTATGCTGCAAAGCCTCATGTCTTGGACATGAATACTATTGTCAGAGCGAAGAATTGCTGTACATGTCTTCGCAAAATTAGTAGATGTCAAAAGATTATCTCCCACTTTAGCTCCTGAAGGAATAGATAACGGGATAATCATTCTGTGGATATACGGTTCAAAATCTTTGTTCTGAAAATTTTGGAGTATTAAGTTTATGCGATATTTATGAAGGCTAGGGAAAATTGTAAGCAGTTAGATTAAAGGACTCACCATAGTATATGCAGCCGTTCTCATTTGCTCTAGTAGCAAATCATCAAAAGTACCAGGATTTCTCATTTTACAGTAATCAAGAACCAAGCATCCATCTTTTTCAAAAGAATTTGCGTGATGAAATGAAAAGAATGGATCGGAAGTAACCTAAATAACTAGATTGCTGAAAATGATATAAGGTTCTTATAGTTATAATCAAGTGTACTAGATATCATGAAATAGCAATTTAGTAAGAAATTTTAAAAAAAAATTATTTGAAAAGTATTCAGCTCCATGATTAAGGTCAACTGTTCGCCTCAATAAACCTTATCAAACACTTTTCTTACTTTCAAGTCAATTTTTTTGCCAGTCCTTTTATCTACAATTAGAACATTTACATCGAGTGAATCATCCCAGAAAAAGCAGTCCTTGAAGGTGTAATGCATCCAGTTTCTAAATAAATTTAATTGCAAAATTTTAATAAGTCTTTTAAGTTGTTTTTCTTATAGAGAATTTTCTTACTTAATGGCAAGTTTTTTCACGTTAATCCGAACTGGTGATTCAAATAAAATTAGATAGTTTTCACTCATGCCAAATGAATGGTAATATGAAGGGGATGATGCATCCGTTGCCGGCACTTTTGCAATCAGCGAAGTACCTTCGATGGAATGACTGCTCGCCCCTGAAAATGTTGTAGAGCTGATTTATGATCTTAGCAGTAAAAGTTACTTAATACTAAGGAATGCTGCTAATTATCTTGAATGATGTACGATATACCGTCGATATTCAATGGATTCGTAGTTTTAGCGAAAACATAGTGAGAGTTTTTGCTAAAATAGCTCCCGACGTTGTATATGTCCCCTTGTGGATCACAGTGATGGTGTGCAGTATACGTGTGCAAGGTAAGGTACTTACCGACGTCTACCTACAAATAGGTGTGCAACTCAGTTGTTCTCAGAACAAATAAAAACAAAAATTTACTTTAGAAAATGAAATTAATAATAAGTAATAATGACAAACTTTCTTAACGAACCCTTTCTTCGTTTTCAAGAGTGTCAAGATTTATCCGTATCATCTTTGTTGTCTCTGTTAGGGCGTAAACGCTATCCCCAATGGTTGAAAAAGCCACGTTGCAGTTGTCCCTCTCATCTTCGAAAGTTGAAAAAAGTCTTCAAAATAATTAGTCTGATAAAAGGATATTATAATATAATTGTTTTGTAGTTAATATATTATTAAGAACATATGGTAGAAAAGATAGTTCAGTGTAAACGGGTTACAAAGTTACCAACAAGTGAGTGTGAAGTTTTCTGGAATCCAAAAACACTATTTAACTAGAAAAAAGGCTTTGTGTAACGAAACAATATATCTTTATAAGAATATATTTTCTAAGTACACAGTATTGATGCCGTTGAGTCAAAGAATAAATATACTATACATGCCAAAACCAGATGGAGACGAGCATTTTGCAAGCTATAAATGTATGAAATTTCACTGTCTTACAGAAAATTTTAGGAAAGCACATTAACCTAAATGTTCCGAGACAATTGTTGTAATAGGAAATACATCTTGAGTGAACATACAAAGGTGAGAACAGTAGACTGAAGGTGTTTTCTCTTCAAGGAAAAAGTACTAAATGGTTAAACGATTCGCATTCTAAAGCAACTAGAAAAAGTGAAACTTTGGACAGCTGAAGAAAGGGACTCTTAATTGAAAGTCTGTACTGTAGATGAAGATGCCAGTAGACAAAATACATTTGTATCCTTGTGTATTTAGAATTAAATCTCCGAAACTAACAAGGAAACTTACCGCTGAAATATGGTTTTGCAAGGATCAGGAAAGCGGAAAGTGCCAAAAGAAGAATAAATGATACGTTGTGCTGCCAAAATATTCTTGGTGTAAGAACTTTCGAGAAAACGAGCGGAGTACCACATCTGTAGAATCTTATTGAAGTATACTTTTGTAGACATTTAATAGCAAAATAACTTGCATTTATTTAAGCCTAAACCTATCATAGTAAATGAAGTATCATGAATCTAGAAGTAATACATCTATTACTCTTTTCCTGACCTTTCCATCTTTGAAGTGGTATCGTTGGATATAGGCTGGTCCATCAAACCAGTGATTATAAGTAGTGTCTCCTACCGTGAACATGCCTGGTCCGTTGCGAACCATGGTTCCCTTTAGCCATTTTGGTACAGTCCCTATATATTTTTTTTTAAACTTTGAGTTTTAGTCATTTGAAATGTAGTGTATATTTTGGGTGCTAGAACCCCATCGAATGTATAATCTATTATCTAAGTGATTATAAGAGTTGGCACCTAGAAACTTCATCACTTTTCAACAATATGATAATATATAAAATTTAGTGCGTAAATATGAGTGATAAAAGTTGCTTAAATAATGTTAACTGTTTACTTACCACTAACTTTGCATTCCTTGGAAGTAAGGACATTTTCGAAATTCTCGAAGAGCCTCTCCATGTCGGTAACGTACTTAACTTGTGCTTCGATCAAAGTGGGTATTTATATCTTTCAGAGCAAAGATCGCACGTCGCTGGGTACAGTGTGGTGGCTTGAAACAAGTGCAGACCACACTGTAGCTTCTCTTCGAGCATCCCGTGAAAACATCTCTATAATTTGCTGACTATTTAATATCAGAATCTGAAATGGTTTTGCAGACTAACATGGCATGTTTATAGAATTCCTTTCACTATACTAAGAAGATGTTAATCAAATTTAGTAATCATATGTAATAAGCTTTTTTTCTATATTTTTTAATAGTTTCCTTATTTCTCTTGTTTGTTTGTCGAAATCGGGTCGTCCGATCCTGACCTAGATCTCTTTCTCTTCGCAAAATCTTGTTCAGCTCAAGTAATCCGATACTTTTCTGCCTTCGTAGTTCTGTACATAATGTCAGTATCTGGTATTAATCCTGATTCCAGTATAGTCGTCTATTTCTTTTTTTTAATAATTGGATCTGCTGTTGGAGATCTATTAGCATCACAACTGAAACTATTATGCCCAGAAGAAAAGGATTTCTGTGCCGCAAAAGTTTCAAGGGTGTGTAAGAATGAGAGAGGGCGAAAAATATGATAATAGAGATTGATAGCGATTCATTAAAATATTAGCACTAAAAGCGGTAATTAATGTCAAAAAGCCTGAGAAATAAGAGAGTAATTAAATAATTAGAAAGAGGACATAGATGGTTCAAATTTAATTTTTTTAATAAGGATCAGAATATTACTAGGGCGATAGTAGTATATAGAAAATTTAATATGATTTTAGGGTGAATGTTTCGGCTCCACGCTCAAAGCAGAAGTAATACAAAGACAATGTTATTGTTCATGTGAAGCAGTTCATCATGAAAGAATTCAAGTATGTTCTTTTTGGTATGGTGTAGATGCTCCATATAATTGGAAACTTTCCAGAAATGCTGTCGAACCGTTGGAGAAAAAGAGATGAAGTTCTGCCTACCACTATGCCGATATAATACTACTTCAGATGAAGTATGTTGAAAATTGAACTTTCTGCTAACACATTTCTAAAGCAAATGTTCTTCAGCTCGGTTCTACGTTAGGAGTCAAATGTTTATCCCAATTAACCACCTGGGCGTATTGCGCAGCTGATGCTTCAGATCAAACCGAATGTTGTGCTGCCAGAGGTTCATTGTTTATTTTATGCCAAAATACGACTATGATGATAAACTACTTAGTTTGGTAAATTATTATTCATCTAGTGAGCTTGATATGACTTGATAAAAAGTATTTGATACAACCAAAAGATTACGACTAGAGCTATCTAATTTTCCCAATTTTGTTAAGGCGTACCACCTGAATGTAGGTCATTCTGTAAAGGAGATGTACCCACCTGCGACATGCAATCCATCCTTAGTTATCAATCATGTTTACAGGTAATGGCTTAAACATGTGATGGGCAAAGCAATGTAACATTTAATTGTAGTATATGGGCTCAATCATCAAGTGTCAACGTTTGGGACTTAGTGCGAAATCTCGTTACGATCCAGAATGGTCCTCAGAGTGTGACTGGGAAGGAAAGTAATAATAAAGTAATATCTACTTAATAAATAAATTTACTGCATTGAAATATAGTACATTACAATCGATTTGCAAATTATTAGTATAAATCAGAGAATGATACTCGCTTCTAGTTTTTCCTGAGTCTTCCTATGTCTCTTTTCCAAATTTAATAGAGATGATTTCATTCTCTTTAAAAGCTTCCGATAGTGTTCTCTTGCTCTATTTATTTCTATATCTTTTGATTTCACTGTTTCTTTTAATCGATTCACCTCCAAAATTGTCTCCGGTGATGTCAGCAACTTCTTCCTGAATAAAACCTTTCATTTTAAAAAATCTCGTTAGTTTTCCTATCCTACCTTAATTCAGCTGCAATTATCTCCATTTTATTCCTTTCACGTTTGAGAGTGTCAATGATGCCCTGATACTCAGTTTCTTTCTTCTCCATTCTTATCTTTTGGTTCTAAAAGTCTATGTAAAACCTGATATCTTCATGCTCTGCATCTACACTTTGTTTTAGTGGAATTAATCCTACCCAAAATCTTTTAAATCAACTATAATACCTTCAATTCCAATTCTAGCTTATCTAAGTGTTCCCGATCAAAGAGTAAAGTTTTTTCTTGTTCTTCATAAGATTTGTCTTCAATCTTGGATTCATTAATTTGCTGGCGAAGACCTGAAAATAATACAGTAACAATTTAAAAGTTTTAATAAATGACAACATATAATAAACGTTGTTAATACAGTATAAAATGATTTATTATAAAGAGGATATATTTATCAATAAGTCTGTCTACCCTCTATAACGATATCCTTTTCTTTCGCACACCGTTCCATCTCCAATAATGTCTCTTCAATGACCATTGCTTGTTGTTCTTGATATTCACGCAGTTTCCGCTCTCTCGTTAACGACATAGCTTCTTGCTCCATATGTTCCTTCAATGAGGTGTTCAGTTTCCTAGAAAGTTTTAATCCAAAGAATAGTTTGTCATTGTTTTCCAAATATTAGAATAATTCGGTACTGAGACGACAATTATTAATTATCTTAACTATACCTTCCCATTGATTTAATCTCTTCTTCCTTGCGTTCGATAAGCAATTGAATTGTTTGAAGCTCTTGCCGATATCTTAAAAAACGTGAAAAGATCACATAATAGTCATGTCGAATCCAATTAGACTGAACGGAATTCTACGTCATTCTTCTAGAGCCATTTACTAGTCATCACTGTCAACTTATAGATCTCCAGTTTTTCTAGAAAAATTTGACTTTAAGTTATATAGATAAGTAACTAATTAGCAGAGATATTTTGTTTAGTATATCACAGTTCACAATTCAGGCATATTATTATCAATTTTATAGCTTTTTCTTCTCCAGTGGTTTAAGAAATTTGTAGCCCATATCATCTGATCAGTGCACTTTAGCAAAATGCCAAAAATCTGAATAGTACAATAAAGGAAGGGATTATCTGTTGGTACCCCGAAATTAATTGAGCGGTTAGGTATATAATAAAACTCATTTTCATAAAAGATCTTACCTTTCGTTTTCCACTTTTAATTCAAGTTCTCTTTGCTTTTGTTCGCTCAGTTGCTCTCCCAGTATTCCGATTTTTCCCTCTTTTGATGCCATTATTTCAATTCTTTCTTGATTCATTTGTCGCATTTTATCTTCATACTTTAAAATAGTCTCTTGGTAAGACACGATGAGCTTGCTATCCTTAGCTTTTTCACGAATTCTGTATTAAATTTATTCATCAAAACCTTATTAACTAGATAATTATGCTATTTATCCTGATCACTAACCCATTATTTTGAGTGCTTTCTATCAGTTCTTCTATTTGTTTAGCAAAGTTGTCTCGCATTTCTATTTCACTTTTTTTTTTATTCTTCTTCAGCTCGTTAATGATGGTATTTGCTGTTCGTACTTCTCCTAACAATCTATCATTCTCGTCCACTAACTCATCTTTCTCTTTTTTCAATCGATCCACCTCCGAAATTTGATCGGCTAGTTCCTAAAAAGTGATAATATAACAGTTTTAAATAAAGCTGTATGAATTTCTAGGGCTACTCTAGTATAAACCTTACGGAACACCCTTTGAAGTTCAGCAAGTGTTTCGGTGCGAAACTGTTCATTACGTATCTCCCTATCGTGGTTATCCTCCTCAATTTGTTTGATGATATCCCGATTTCTTTCATCAAGTTCCTCAAACCGTGTTCTCAAAAGGTTTTTATTGGAAGATTCTGGTCGAAGCTGTAAGAAAAAAATAGTTTCTAACTTAAATAGGTTAGATGTTCAGTTAAGCTAGACCTAAACAAATAAATAAATATTATTTAGAAAGACCTCTTAACAATGCATAATACCTACAATCTGTATTTCCTTTTTAAGTAGATCGTTTTCTTCACATAAATCTAGGAATTTTTGTTTTAACTGTTTGTAATTCTCTTGAGTTTTGATTACTAAGCGCCGCTCTACCTAAAAGCAAGTTGTATTAATGGTCTAACACATAAAATATTACTATTATCACTATAGTAATAAGAAAAAATAAAAGTGAACCTCAAGAATGTGATTGAGTTCTTCTACTTCAGATAACGTAACTACAGGAGTTGAATGGTCTCGTGAAACAGCGAGTTCCATTAGTGAAGAAATTTAATGTAGCCAGTCGAGCCAAATATTATGGGCTAAGTTGATAAAAATAAACTATTCCAATGAAGAATAATGTGGCAGTAGAGCTGTAAACGGTCAAATAAAGAAAGAATCGATAGAAGAGGGTGGAGGGAGGCAGCTGGGTGGTTATGCCTGGCCATCTGGCGCAGAACGGCTAATTAGTTAGTTATTACGAAATATTTGTAAAATTTTATACCTTATTAAATCATGGACTTTAGAAGTAGGTATGTCTACATCGAACATCACAGGGCAGTAGTTATGATGACTCTTTATTCTTTCTAATTTAGGGGAAACAATTTATATTTACTAAAAACATCTTTGATAGGTTATGCTTATCTAGAATAACGTTACAGCAAGTGCAGAGACTCAATAGTATAACCAGTTCATAAAAATTTTATTTAATTTTTGTACTTTACCCTACCGATTCAATTTCCTTTGGTAGAATATTTAATTATATTTAATTTCTTTCAAAAAAAATAAGCGAAATTTTTGGTCAATCCACTTATTACTTTCTACATCCAACTATGGTATTATCTCATAAAACGACCTCACGGTAACTGCCCCATTACTCTGCGTCGCTAACTGTCATAAGTGGTTTCCAAGGCTTATTTACATAGTTGTCTATTTTCTTTAATTTTGACAGTTTTACTCTCAACAATTTTTCAGAGATAGACAGGAAATTTGATGTTATTCTCTTAATATCATGTGATTATGAAGCTATTTATTTACCAATTTTTGTATTGTTTACACCATATATTTTACAAGTTAGTTTGCGAGGTAGATGTTTTATTTCATTTTATCATTTGCTATTTTTATTAAAACTTAATTCTTTTAAGATTATGAGGAGGATAACTACTGGCCGATTAAGACTCGTTTGAAAACAGATATTTTAAGTGAAACCAAAAAGAGTTGTGATGGAGAAATTACTTTGAGTAATTTTCAGGTAAATCTATTTTCCTACGTCTACGTTTTTTTTAACTGTTAATAGGGCGTTCTGGATACTCTAATTTACCTATTTCTTTGTTATTGTTTAGGAATTAGTTGATAGGCAAAAATTATACAGGCTACATCTCAACACGATCAGTAATATATCGTCGTATCCTACGATGATACAATAATAAATTCTTGTTCTTCCAAAGAGAGGGCAAATAAAATACTTAAGTACTAAATACATTTATTGACAATATAAGGCAAATAATTGAAGAGATGTAAGCAACTTAGAAGCGCTAATTATGACCTCTTCAGTTCACATGATTCCATTGAATCATTCTTATACATCTGCTTGAGTAAGAAGTTTAGCTTTCAGCAAAATCTTGGTATCATAGAGGTCAATAGTGCATGGAGGATTCTTCTGTATAATGTGAGGTTATCAATCGCAATTATTTTAACTCTTTTTTTCTCAGTATATCAATCGTGTATTATCTGGAGATAACTGTATTTTATGGACCACATAATTTATCATAACAAAGGTAGATGGGTGCTTATAATTATGTTAGTATTATTTTTATATAAAAATTTTGCAACTGAGTAAATTTCTTAAAAGTGATAAATCCAATAGAATTATGCTCCCACTATGATTCTTTGATTTCGTACAGCATTGGATCAGTATATCTCCCATCTATGACAATTTTTTTCTCATTTCGTTATATATACAGAAAAAATTGACTGGGATTATATAATGCTAATAAACAATATTCATTTGAGATATCCATTTGGATATTATTTTTTGATTACGAATCGTTGGTCTCTTTAGGCTTTTCATTTTGCATTTAAAAGTGTCTGTCACACAATAGATGCGGTTAAAAATAGCTGGCTAAATTTCTTAGAATTTGTGTTTTTTAAGAACGATTTTTATAGTATAAACTTCTATTTTTTATTAGCATGAGTATTTTAAAGGATTTCCTCAGTGGTGTCACTGGATTGGTTTGCTTGAACCTTCTGGAATCTGGTGTTCGAGAAGTGCTTAATAAGTTGCTTGAAATCTGTATAAAAAAAACTAATGTGAAAAGTGAGTTGTCCACACTGCAGTATTTATATAAACAAAATTGTCTTGTTACGTATTATATAAAACGCCAGTATTATCAAAATCAACTCCCCTAATTTTGGCGATATAATAACGCTATCGGTTACTGTAACAACTTAATTAGGGAATATTACCAATATGGAAACGATGAGCATTATGCAATTGATATAGGCGAAATATTATTTGAAGTTGTTAATCAGGCCACAATCCGGCATTTATAATCTCCTATCTTATCGATCTTGCGAGATATTGACATCTTTGTATTTAATAGAAATATGCATCGGGAATTTGACCTCATTAGATAAGATTATCTTCATGAAAAAAGAATAGAATGTAAACTCTACACCGGAAGATGTTGACAGATAGTACTTAGGATTATTTTAATAGCATGATTTTGGCATATGCAAAGTAGGAAGAGCTGGGGTGCCAAGCACAATATATCAAAGAAGAAAGCATATTTCTGCTAGATCATACGTTCTTAGCATTGTTTTACAGAGTGCATAAAGCTTTATCACAAGCGGGAGTTCAGCTTCTTTTAACGGTAAATATATAAAAGTCACATTTAAAATACATGAATTTTAAAATCATTCATTTTTTGATTGTTGTTAAATTTCAGATTTTTTCACTCATGATACTGACATTCTATCAGGATACTTAAAAAGAATCTTTAAAGAAGGGGCGCAGCTTTGTGACCGCGTAAGTTAAAAAATAACATCTCTAAAGCACCTTTATTTCTAACTATAATTAATTACATTTACGACAACCGATTTATGTGACTTAATTCTCCCTAGAGTCACCGGTGTTTTATTCTCTTTAATTGGTTCCATTATTTATACTACTAATGGAAAATATTCCTACTTATCTTTATATTTATGGTGTTTATTGATTTGATGGTATTTTTTCTATTACTACACTAATTGTAATTGTTATAATTTGTTTGTCTGTGCATACCACTAAAAAAATACCATTTGGACCTTGTTCTAGCCACTTGCATACTAACTAGTACGAAAACTAGTATATTGGGAAAAAGGAGCATTGAGAAATTTTCAGTGGAGCACTTCCTCTAACAATATTTTTAAAATGAGACAAAAATCGATGTTTCATCCTTTTACCTTGGTATATAATTTTCGCTTGTTTATACTCAACCCTAAATAAATTTAAAAACTAGAGAATAACCAGTCTTTTCTAGGTCATTTCTACTGATTCTGTGTACGTTTCGCACATTGAAAACCTGCTTTACCTTGAGGTATTTTACTCTTAGCTACTTGTTATAATATATTGTTTACTATTAATTTTTTATGTTCTCATGGTGTTTAATGCAGCGGTGTTCATGACAGTAATAAATTGAGGTTCCACTTAGTAGGAGTACATTAAACTCTTCCAGTATTGGTGTATTATTTCCAAACATATTTACTTATAGGCTTTCTATCCTTGTTCCATAAGTTATCATCTTTTCCTATTTTATTCTCGTCTTGAAAAAAGTTAATGTGAGTGCCTGTGCCAACATTTCAATATGGAGTATGCTAGAATCAGGTAACTAATCCAGCTTCCATATGAAACTTTAAATTATATTAATCTATAAATTGTTAAATGAGGTTCAGCAATACTTTTCACTTGAGATACTAGTTTTACAAATTATAATTAAAACTAATTATAGTTCTTGGTATCTTAGTTATTATTATGGATTACTTCAGGAGTTCTTCATGGCTTAGTGGATATATCGGAAATCTGGTGTTGACTTCGCATCACTTTCCACAATAGTACAATTCGGTGCTGAAACAAATAATTACTTTGGTCTTAATTGTGTATTAAGGCTAAGGACTCAATCAGAGATCATCTAGTTGTTTTCTCATCAATCATCTGATTATTTTGCAACGGCAAGTTTCAAGTGGTCTAGATTTCATCAGGCATTTTGAAGACTATTGCCAGATTTATACTCACCTATAAATGCTGTCATGGCATAGAAGGCTGTAATGCATATGGTAAGTGGTTTAGTATCTTTTTTATGCTATATTATGAAGTAATTGAATAATATTTTCTATTGCTACTATAGAAATGTTCGATAAGATGTTTTTAAAAGGGTGGTCTTCGTTTAGACCACTTGGTCCACTCACTGCGGGTTTAGTGGCAGTTTTTATTCTGCTTATCAGCGTGATATATTTTTATTTAGTTAAGCAGTTCATAGTACTATATCTATTTTATTTAGATTGTTATAAGACTTAATTGACTCTTATGCACTGTTTGATTCCCTACTTAATTGCGGTACAACTACTTTTAAATTTGATTCTGATAGGATTATACGTCGATATTAGCATTATTTAAAATATTATATATAATATGTAACAAAATTGAGATATTTAGACGAAATTGTTATATGTTTGGCTTCATTTGAAAAAGAGGCTCCAACAGCACAGAGAGCTCGAGCCACGAAGACTAATGATCACGGATATTTAATGACTAATAGGATACTGTCATAGACAGTGAATTTGTAGAAGGTAACTTATGAATAGTAATATTACATATGTGGCTTTCACTTTTTTTGATTTTATCTAAATAGATAAAATACCGCTGTGAGTTTCAAGTGGAATTCTGTCATAGATTCGAAAAGCTTATGCAACTTTTATAAAGATAAAGAATAGACTGAAGATTTGACTGGTATCTATATATAGGGAGAATTTAATTGAAAGAGTTTTCTCACAATGTTTTTGAATAAATTAAAATAGCATATAACAAAATTATTATAGTAAAAGTATATATTTTTAGCTTAATTACTCTAATATTAATGTACAAGCCTTTCTCATCGTCTGTTCTATTAGCTGTCACCTATTGCCACAGTGTTCCATAAGTTTGCTGTTAGTTGTGGTGGAGCCATTTTAGTTATTATGGAAGTATGTGTCTAACGTTTTCTGCGTGGCAATTCTATAGCTGCTTGCTCTCTAGAGGATAAATTTTCTCTTCATGTTTAGTCATTTATTTTCTGAAATGTTTCGTGTGTATTTGCTCAACAATAACTTGTTTTAGTCCAGATCTCTCGGGTCGTTTTTCGTCCATTTTATTTTAGCTATTTGTTCGCATATAGTCCTGCCATGTACTTCGTTCGTACTATCGTTGATTTATTTATTATGGCTTCTGTAATTACCCATACGATATTAATTTAGTACAGTCCACTTGTTTTATTATAATATATTTATTCCAAAATAATGTCATATTAAAGAGGAATTTATGGGTTAAAAAATAAAAGTTGTTATTGTCTAAATTAATTTCTAATTTCGCAATATTCATATTTAATTCTGTTTGCTCTGGGTGCATTCTTTGACAGTTCACTGGCACAAGTTTCAAACAAGACATGTATTGGCGTAATCAAATGTGTATCCATGAAATTAATGTAGCGTATTTGAAAATGTAGAGATCTTATAATTACATGGACCTTAAGATTAAGGATAAATGAGAACAGGCGGGTTTCGTTCGCGGTTCCGGATTCTCGCATCTAAATAGATCTCATCAGGGCTATCATGTTGCATAGATCGTTCGCTTAGATTCGTATATCACTATAAAACCGGCACGAATCTACCAGTTGGCTATATCCAAGGCATAGTTGCGTGAAACACTTATCAGTTCACACTAGTGTTTGATTTTTTACTCCCAGACAGCCAACTTGATTGGCGCAAATCCGTTGTCAATAGGGGTGATCTACTTTTTTTGTGGGGTTCAACATGTTAAATCTATTAATCCTCATTTTTAACTCGGTGGGTTTCCGTATTAAAATATTACATAACATTATTCTGCTAATAATGTCTCTTTTGTCTTGCAAGTTTCGTAGTGTCTTAAATTTGTGGATTTTGAAATTCTCACTCTATGAGTGATTTATTGAAATTTGTTAACTAATTATGCGTAACGATGTTAAGCATACTTTCTTTGGTACTTGCATCTTCCGTCACTTAAATGTCTTGTTTTGATATATTCAAGAATGATTTCACCTCGTACTTTTCTTCGGACATAGTGAAGCTGTTATTAAACAGTAGTACATTTAACCGGTAGAAATAAGTTTCTGGAGGTTCTAATTATGGCAGGCCAGTAGCGCATCGGTTATCCGCGCGTGGCAGTGGTCGGCGAACCACAATGTAGTTGACTGCAACAGTGCGATTCTGTCGGGCGAATAACATGAAAATAAATGTTGTTTTCAACCTTTGACGCTTTTATAAGCGTTAATTCGAAAGCAATAGCTCCAGTGTCATCTAACGCTAAGCTGTCGGATTCATTTATTATCGTTTCGTCGTTTTCCTTTCATACTGTACTGTTATATTCTTTGTTCTTTGGTGCGTTTACTACTAAACTGTACATTTCTGGAAATTTAGCTGCAAAAAAACGCATTTTAGTAGTATCGCGTAAAAACTAGTGTTACCCCTAATGTAAAATGGATAACAGTTTGCGAAAACCCGATTTCACATAAGATATATAATTAATAAGTTTCACCAACTCCATTATTCTCGTCGGTATGATTAAATAACTTTCTAAGTCGCATATGTCCTCATAATAATGCCATACATAAAAGTGTACGTTACCGTATACACTCCGTACATCGCAAGTTAGTTCTAAAGTAATTCCATGTAAATCGAAATGCATTACTTTTGAATTCAAATTGTTAATTTCAGATAATGCTAGGCATTGTTCTTTATCATCTGTTCCCATCAGTAATGATTATTGTGTAGCGTAGTCTCAATGTCTTCTCTCAATGCGATGTTCGCAGCTCCCTTCATCTCTGATCTTGTGAGCTATGAACATACAAACATTTTTAAAGATGGCTATAAATTCCAGTCGTCTGCGAAAGCTTTCTATAGAGTCGTCTAGTTTACAGCTTTTCTGTTTTCAGCCATAACTTAAAAAGTTGCGTTGTTATCACAGTGGTCAACTATTAAAATTTTCATAGTGATGTGTTAGTTCTTTAAAACAAATACATACCAGTTAAAAATGTAGTTTCCAGGTGTTTTTTACTAGGCTATGCCTCATTTCTTTCTTTATTCACGTTCCTATTTTCATCTTCTCTTATCATAACGTCATCTTTTTTCACTGTCTTCTTTGTATATTTTTTGTGCGGATCTTTCATTTATTCAAGTCTCTCAGTTGTCCGTCGATTGTTGCCCTAGACAATGCAATTTGATTTAAGAATTTCACTGCTCTCCGTCAATCATGATTTTTTACATCTGCTTTCTATAAATCTAGAAGACTAAATTATTTGCTTAAAGATATATTATCATCTAATGCTGAAAAGTAGTAATTATCTCAATATCTTATTCACCTTCAAAAGAGAACAATAGGTTCTCAATTCATGTACAAGTTAACTGTGGGAAAGTGATACATAATCACCGGAGATAATCAGGGCTCACAGTTCTGCATCAAGAAACCAGTTTTCATGGTGAACAATACTTTTTCTGATTTCTTAACTATACATCGCTCTGCAGGTTGGATCCGGTTATTGCCAGGCAACAACATGTTTATTCTGATATTGGTAGAAAAATGGTTCTAGACCGCATCTAAGCATGCATAAAGGACTGCGTAATTCGCAGTGTAGTATGTATTGTATGCATATGCATGTTGATCCTATTTCAGGTTTTTCTTCTTTCTTCAAATCGCAGCCAAGCCTGTTCAATTGGCTTGTTGCTTATTTTCTCACCTATTTCCATTTCTGCGCTTCAAAATTTTCTATTAAATAGCATTCTCCACTAGCGACTCTCTATTAATTTTATTTAAAGTAGTTATAAGTTTGCCTGATTAGTCGGTGAAAAGGCTTATTCACTTTTACTAAATGATTTTTGGTCACTTCGGATGTGTGCGCATGGACAGGTGACCTTGTACTATGTGGTTCAGATTAAAATAACTGACTAAATTTATCCGCACGAGCTCGATTAACTCTTTCTAGTAAGTAATGGTATTCAACTTCAATATAGTATCAAAATACTGAATTACCTTCGACTGTCTCATGAAAGAAACATGCATCTGAAATGAATAATTACCCATTCTGTATGTTTTAATCACTGACCTTCATCATCCTTCGTAATTTTCCAACTAATAACAAAAAACGCGAGCTACAGGTAAATTTATAGAACAACATCATTACTAGTGTTTTCACTTTTAAATCTTTCTACTTAATTAGGTGAGTTTTGATGCGACATTTGTATAATAACTGTAATCTTCTATGATCTTGAAAGTTTCACTAATTAAAAGAGGATTGACACTTTTGAAAACTAGTACAAATAAATATGTGGAAAATATTATTTACTCTTTTTTGCATTTCTGGATTTATTGCTAAAAATATAGGTGGCAAAGAACACAAAGCTCAATCACCATCTTTTTTAGATATTGAGATAGCAATACACATATATCACACTTCCTTAAGTAATATGCTACGATTTACGTTTCAAATAGGTTTTAGCCAGCTCTGCGGGAAACTTGTCTGTCTTTTCCACAATTGCCTGCTCTATGACCGATTATTCCGATATGAGGTGTGACGAACCGCGTTCACACAGCATAATAATCTATAAATCCCCTTTCCCCTTCGTTCCAGTTCATTTCTCTAATCTATGTTCATTTCCCTCCTTGATCTACTGATGCCAATAGCAGTATTAGGATCTAAATATTATTATTGTGTTGAGCAAATAAAGTTGCCATCCAGTCAACAATCAGCATTTTGTGTTAGTTCGTGTGATATTTATGCATATACCGATATTTACCAAGATGTGGTATTTTTGTAGCTATGTAGGTACTTGGAGCAATAACTCTTTTTCAGACAGAACTATGCAGATTTGGCATATGGAACCTTATCCATGTGGTGATCGTCGTCTGCCACATCACGTATTTCCACCGAAAAAGATTAGTCCGGATCAATTACTCCAACTCACGGGGGTCCAGTATTACAAGGTTACTTTTACCTTCGTGATTTATTTCAAATGAGTTTATTATTTTCTGTTGTTTTTAGTTTTCATAACTAATATGTGTGAATTCGTGTCAAGAGAGGTAAATAGCTGCTGCAATTAGTATACGCTCATAAGACGACTTCCTTGAGGCATGGCTCTCTTTGCATAAGCACAATTAATTTCAATCCACAAATATTTAAATAATGGTTGTAATTTCCACAACTTATTTATAGTAAGCCAGTATATACATGTTCTATTAGTAAGTACAGTGCTCTCATTAGCAATAATTTCTTTCACCTGAATTGTAGTCTTTTTGAAACTGACTTTGACGATAACTCAAATGTCGTTGCCCTATTGCAGCGTAGATTCTGATGCGATATAGTACTTTTATTCATTAGTTTAGATATATATCTTAGAAATACAAACTAGGTTGCTAATATAACGGTTTTTTCCGTAGTATAGAAGTATAATAGCTAATTATCGAGACTTACTTGTTTTTGACCTTGCATTTCAAATCAAGACAATTCAGTTCTTTCATAAATTAAGATATCATGTTCCAGGTAGATTTGGATGACACCGTGGCGATGAAGAAAAGGTTATCAAGGGTTAAAAGTGAGAAGAATGTAAGTGCATCCGACATTTTCATCGTCAACGATGCCCTCGCTGATCTTAATGACAAGGCAAGCTGTGTATTTTAAAGTGACAAATAATATTAATAATGGTTTAAATGAGAGTTGTTACTGTCATATGTCATATCTATTTATTTAGATTGTTTGAGAGCAAGAATCAGCGCGTGTTTCTGTTTTAAATGAATAAAAACTAAAATGTAATCTATTAAAACTCGTTTAGTTCCAGCAAACTTGTTCAAACAGTAATGCCGCTATTTATCATACGATACAACATGTTGGCGATTGAACACAATTTAAAATCTGATAGCTCAGAATCAAAACTAAAATTAAAATTAAAATTTTGATCTATGATGTGAACTAATCAGAACGTGTAATTCCAATCCGAAAGTATATTTGCAATACAGTTGATTTCAAAAAGTTTAAGGAAAACTCTAAACTCGTACAATTGTTTGGTTTTACTATTGTTTCAGCTGGAAGAATACTATGAGCCTTCTCAGAAAAACGAAGATGTTGTGTCACTAGTGATGGATGGTGCATGCTACTACGATGTGGAATCGGAGGTGAGCTATTTACGTTTTAATTTCTACTTATAATTGATTACTACAGTTTTGTTCTACTGATTTTATTGAATTATTCAGGAAGACGAGTGGATTCGTGTTCATCTTGAAAGAGGTGACCTCATTGTTATTCCGAAGGGACTCTCTCATAGATTTACTGTTACGCCCCAAGTAATGCCTTCGAATTTTTTCAGTTATTTAAACTAAGAAATAAGGTAGTGGTGGAGCAAGTCATATAGATGTTTATGTTGCAGAACTTTGTCCAGATCCAGCGTTTCTTCTCTAAGAAGCCAGACAGTGTACAGGGATAATAGGAATCTAAAGACCCTAATATGATATCCGCCGTTTTTTCTAACTATTTAATTATCATCTGTAAGTAATCACTTCCGATTCTTTCCTTTCAATTTATGTATTAAAGTAGTAAGCTTTGCCTTCCCCACAAACGGTTAAGTCTACAATTAGCCACTCGCTATTAAATTTTGCTCTATAGTACATTTCAAAACTAAGGTACACTATGGTTACTCAACCACAACAAAAAAGTAGTGTCAATTTTTTAGAACCTTCAGAATCCAGCTATGCTACAAAAATTTTTCACTGTTGTCCTGTTAAATATTTCTGATTTTTCACTTTTTCTAAACTATAGCACACTTTGCGAGAAATATGAACTACGGTAACAGTAGTTTGCATACAAATTGTAGAATTTACTTTGTATATCCGCACACCATTCTACCATTACTTTGGAAATTACGTTGTAACATATTTGCTGACAGTTGGATGAGGTCGTGTTGCACAGAATGGTTCTGCTCTCGCACCACTTTTGTCCGGCCTAATATCAGATTGCCTTTACTGTGAGCATCTAGTTTTTCTTAAAGATCTTTGATCTATGTTAGATGACAGGACTGTCAGTAAACAAAGCTAAACACCTTCTGGATTGTGAGAAAAAAAATATACATAAACTATTTAATTTGTATTAATTAAGAGCAATTGTTGTTATTTCTTAAAGCTATTTCCAATAAAGTGCTATAGTTTTGAAGCTGATTGAGACCTTGTAACACATTTCCTAGAAACCATTATGCTTCCAAACTGTATATTTCTGAAAACCGTATTATTTTCTGAAGAAGTTCGAGAAATGTTGTACTTATTACAGTTTTTTGTTATCATTATGTGCTAAGGTTTTAAATGTACTGTACATAATATTTCATGGCGCATGACTAAGACATTTTACCCACACTGGTTTTCTTGTCTTGTTGTAAATGAATAAAGGAAGCTTTCTGTAGAGTTGAATGGTTACTACTTAGCTCTCATGTTAATATAAATAAAAATACAATAAAATCATGACCTTTTATAATAGGACGAATAATGTTTATGATTTGTAGGAGATATTTGCATTTAATTTTTTCCCGAATCTACAAGTATAGAAAATTTCATGTCTTTTTGCGGAGATGTTTCCTAGTTATTCTTTTTCGTTGAAGAACCTTCACTACTAATATAAATAGACGATTGGCCCCAGTAACAAACAAGAACAACGATTGGTTTTTTTGATGAAGAAGTATTAAATGATTCCCATGAATATGCTGCCTTGATAAGGATAGCATAGTTAAGTGCTCTTATCAATGACGGTTCTTCAGTTCGCTTGTCCCTTTAGTAATTTATACCACCGTTCTAACCAACTTTGATAAGAGACATGTTCATAACTTTATTATGTTGAATTTATATTTTTCACTAACTTTCACTTAAATAAGCGAAACTGTATGAACCACGATTATAGATTAGGCGTAACTGTCGTCACCAATTAAACAACCTTGGATATGTAAGTCATCTGATCAGTGGATGGAATAAATATCATACGAAATCATAAATAAGTGAAAGATATAGGACTCAAAAATCAGCACAATGTATGATAATCTACGGAAATTCAACACGTTTCCCTCAAGTTTTCTCAAGAACGTTGAATCTAGGCTATTATACAATTGACTCTTGTAAACAATCACTTTAATAAAAACTATTTGTCCTCTCCAGATTATCTTACCATATAATTATTAATAGTTATAATAGATTAAACGATCGTAAATTTGTGCCAAAACCATTCTATATCTCTAAAGTTGATTTGCCATAGATAAATAGTATATAGAATATTTATTTCACCGCGCCCTAAAGTACTCCCTGTAGTTGTGTACTCTGACAGAATGATTTCTAGAAATGGTTGCCAGCTATGAGAAGGTAATAGAAGCAGACAAAACGCTGCATGCCCTCCTGGATCAGCTGCGAAGATAAGTGCCGAAATCTAATAACATACATCCTGCTGTTTCATAGCATAACTACATCTAATGAACGCAACGTACTGGCGTTCCAGCATTATTTTCTACTACATCTAGTTTTCAATTCCCGTTTCCGCGCGCTAAGCGTTAACAGTTATCTATGATAAAACAACTATCGATATTTTCTTCCCTAGTTATCCTTCTTAATTCTCTCTCAGCCATAAATAGATTATCCTGCCTTATTCTTAATCAAAGCCTTTCAAAGTCGGATTAGATCAACTGACATAAGAATGGTATTGAAATTATAAACTTGATAAATCTAAAATTCCTACAAAACTATGAAATATAATATAGATACACCTCAACGATTTTAAACTGGATAATTTATTCACCCTATATTTATCTTGACTGATCTATGTATAAATATTTTTCTTAAAGCCAATTAAATGTTGTTAAGTAAATAATCTAGCGATTGTCTCGTACCTTCTGCAAGAGATGGGCTTCTGTTCACTCTTCGGAAAAAGCCCCGCCCTTCGCTCGGTCTGCTTGGCAGCCATCGTGAGTGTAGCTACAATTTACGTGGTCGACTGGTTGTGTGGCATGACAGAGCTTGACAATCTCATTGGCTTCGTACATCCCAAGTACGACAAGGTCGAAAAAGTATTTAGGTGAGTCCATAGATTAGATTTAAAACCCCTGTTTTTGTAAGCTGTTGTTGTTGTCAGAAGCTATTTACACACTGCATGCAAATCTTCATCTGGAGATTACTGATAATTATCAATCTTTTATGTAAAAGATTTAGGATTTTTGCAGAAATAGTTTCATTATTTGTCCTACTGATTTTAATTAGAGAATGACTCTTTTGTATGCTTAATTTCTTTAACACTTTAATTTTGCTTCCTAAAAATGTTTCGCAGCGATACTATAAATTACACATACAAGAAATCGCATAAATTATATGTTTAATATTAGCACTTTAGTTATCCATAGTTCCTTTATGGTTATGCTGTCATCATTTCCGACTTGTTTTTGACAGTCTTTTCTGTAAGAACCCCAGTTAAGAAACGAGATTCTCAAGGCTAACGGACACGATACACAATGTAAAGAAATATACGGGTGAAAACTAGCACTTTATACATAGAACATATGACTCAGCTAACATTTCGAGTCGTTGCCTTCAATTACTTGGCTATAATTATTTATTCCCACATCCATATTTCTCCTCATATAGTCCTTTCCAATGATTTTAACCAGCACCGGATACGTTTTGCTTTGTTTGTAGTTGCCCGATTATTTGTAACTCTGTAGTCGCGCTACGATGTTTTCATGTATTTGTGTATGAGATCCGGTCGTGGAAAGCACGCGCGACGATAGAAATCGCGCAAAAATGGACTGACCAAAGAGAGAACTATTGAAAAGGAAATTCCGCAGGAAGCAATCATGCTAACATGTGGTACGTCCACTTGAAGTGACATGAAAAATAACCATTTATTTACACAAGCTATAGTAGCAATATACTATTCTAAAACCATTCAATAATTGTCACATATAGTGGTAAAACAGTAATTCCAGTACATTTTCATTAAGGAAGAATTTTCACGATGGTTGGGAGAGAGAAGGTGCTGCAATAGCCGTATATCATAAGGGAAAACTTGTAGTTGATTTACAGGTAAAATAAGCATTGAAAAATGCAATATATGCAGTGTTTCGAAACGGTTGCACTACATGTTTTTTCACTTTTTTCCTGCTCACAGTCGCTAGATTAATCCAATGTTTCCTGAGGTGAGATGTAATAGC
>JAJAVP010000526.1:5279-18850 GCA_020740425.3 Heterorhabditis indica
AAAGTTATGTATAATGTACTATTAAATGAGTTTATTAATTATACATATCAATGTTTTATCTAAATTTAAATCTTAAACCATTACGCTTCCTTGATGAACATCAATTTATTTGTTAAAACAACTAATATTACATTTTGAAAAGTATGATCTTAACAGTGAGTCTTAAGTGCCTCTTTCAGCTCTGTCGGTCGAAAACTACCTATGTCAGTTATAATTTTTGTTATTAACTCTCTGGGTGTAATATCAAAGGCAGGATTCCATACAGGAGTATCTTCGGGGCCAATATAAACTCCTAAAACAGAATCTTTAACAAGTATTTACCCTTTAACAACTAAATATAGGCAATATAAAATCTTATACAAGTATCTGAAATTTTTTTAGTGAATAACATAGTGGTACAATACATTAAAAATAGTAATTGATAAGAGAAATATCCCAAACCGTTGGTTGTTAGTAATTCCTTAGAAGGTCTCTCTTCAATTGGAATATCATCACCACTTTCTATACTACGATTAATTGAAGTTATTGGTACCTGAATTTCTATTTGTTGCATGCATGTTGAATGTTAAAATTTATAAATTTCGTAAGGATTTTTTCTAAAGATTTAGCTATCATATTTGTTACTATAAATTTTAATAAATATATGGTCAATAATATATTACTACTAGAAGTAGTTCTAAATCTTTATCCTATATTTGAAAAAAGAACATCTTGAAAACTAGAAAGAAATGTTCATGGATCTTTAGAAAAGTACTGAGCGTAGTAAACATTAAATACCTACTACAGGGTAAAACGCTACTCCATGGTATTTGGCTAGTACTGACAGCATGTATGTGCCAATCTTATTTGCAGTATCACCATTAAGGGCAACTTGATCAGCACCTAAAATTTCGTATGAACGTTAAGGAAATTAAAATTAATGAGTACAGGTAAATATTAATTGAAACCTCACCTCTTCTCACTACTTTTCTAGTATAGGAACAAAATACAATACAATATAGAATGAGATTAATAAGAAAATCTATGAAGCATTATCTTTCTTTTAAAGGACATGATGTAAACCAAGTATTGTTCTGCAATGCGATTTACTGGGATATGTATGTTTTTACATAGTCTTTCGCTTTCCTGTTGATCTCTTATGTTCATCTTGAGACCCTTAACTACAAATTTTCACATCTCCAGTCTCGAAAAGACTCATTACATTTGCATCATGCGACAGCCGATGTTATGAATTATCCCAGAATAATTTCATATTGTTGTGGTATTCTAATAACTTCCAATTTTTTTGTAATTATGAGACTTATTTAGTACTCTTTCATGGTATGCATAAATTATTATTAGTTTCACCATCTCCGTAGAATATTCTCCCACTTCATTATATTGATTTAACTTACCTACGAGAATTGCATCAATTTTATACTTCTTTATAGCCCAAGCTGACATACTATCTGTAATTACTTTGAAAGGTACACGTCCATGATGTAATTCAGAAGCCGTTAGGCGAAGACCCTAAAAATAAATAATGCGTTCATATAAGATTTGATAAATCTATTTCACATATGTGAATTTCGCTTCAAATAGCAATAAATAATAAATGGCTTAGAAAATGTTAAAAGAAAAATAAGTTATATACTATAGAGAATAGCCAAGAAGAACTGTAATCAAGTGATCTTTTGATTACATGAAAAGCATATAGTACACTAACTTGCGTTTGCGGTTTTAGGATCTGGTATATATATATATATATATATATATAGGGCATTTAAAATTCTACACTAAATATTAATGTACCTGGTTATATGGTCTCGTTTCTAGTACATAAACCATTTCTAGCTTTCCCATTGAGTGCAGTGCTCGAATAACACCTAAAATAACTAGTAACTAATTATTCAGTATATACACCACGCTATTTCAAATTAATATTTGTGTATAAGAAAGATTATTTATTATAACCAATCTTTATTTATGGAGTATATCTATTAAAAAATAAACATTCAGTCAGCATTAAAGTACAAGGTTCTTCACATCTTCTAAGTTGTTACTTCAATCTATACTTATTGGAAAGTTAGCAAATGAAAAAGTAAGAGATGATGTAGTGGCTGGTATACAGAGAAACCTAATAACGCACCCAGTAACAGCACGATTAGATAGATTACCTTATGCATTTTAGTTCTTACCTAAAGCAGTTCCCCATGAGCACGTTGCTAAAGCACCAGTATTGCAGATAGTCATCAATGTAAATTTCCCTGTGTTAGATTTTAAAGACAAAATCTAAAAGTGTTAAAGTTGGTATACTGATGACAATATTAATTTATAACCAAGAATGTACCGTCTTGCAATAATTAGATATACATTACGATTCTGATGCCATAAAAAGTAGAAATGGTAAAGCTAAGTTTTTAAGGAAATAAAATAAGTGTTAAAGCAAGAAAAGGTAATTGACGGTGGAGAAACTAAAATTGTAGCATTTTCATCTGATTTCTAAATATTCATGATGACAACCTCTTGATAGCCGTTCCAAATAAGACGTCTATTATCTTCTTGTTCATCGTAATATAATTTCTTAATAGCACTGATGACACTAGAAAAAAATGTGATTAATAAATAAAGTCAACAACTTTAGACGAATACTGTATAAACATATTCAATTTTTAGGAGTTTTAAGAATGCAATAAGATGAAATTTGGATATGTAATGAGAATTTTATAAGAATTATAAAGTAATTAATTAGGGTCACTGAATACTCTACAGAAAATCATATTTGCTTAGCTGGTAATTTTCGATTGGTCTTCTACATTCACAAAAATAATCTACGCATATTTTAAGCTAAATTCATTCAATTATTTAAATATCCAGTATTCTTTCAACTCTAAACTGAAATTACATTTTTTTCCGATGGTCACAAAACTCAGCTCCAGCTACAACTGCCATGTGATTAAAACTCAATTAACTGTAGACAAATCATAATACGGCTGCAATCACCATTACTTAACTAATAATCAATAAAGCATTTATTCCCACAAAAAAATCGTAGTTAATACTTCGTCTTAGTGTATACATAGATTTACACTTGAAATTGCACTCTTATTAGATCAAAAGCTTTCCTACCATTAAATACTAAACTTACCAAAAAAAAATTGTATTTTCCCATGTATACACAATAATTTTTTGCAAAATTTTTGTAAAAATAAAGCTTTTCATTGTCTATGATTTTCTCTATCTTTCAATGTTATTTGGAAAATAGTACAACACAATAGAACATTTACCAATAAAATAGTCTACATTACCTCTCTCTTTTCTTTTGCAAATTTCCCTCAATGTTAACAGCCTTTACAATATCCAACATTACATTTTGAAGGTTAATGGCAGTCGGTCGAGATGTTACTAAATATTTGGCCTAAAAATTAGCTATGATTAAGTATTTAAATATTTCCAGATATAATAGGTCGTCCCTGTAGTACTTCTCATATTAACTAACTTTATCTTGAACAAATTCTACAAGTTCCTCTGCATTTTCGCAAAAATAACTCCCTAATTCTATGAGAAGTCCGAGAGCACCTACAATAGCTATAAGAGGAGCTCCACGAACCTAGAAAAGCCACATTATCTTCATAAACTGATGGACGTCCTACTAATCACAGCTATAAGTATTTTATAACTAACCATGCTTTAATGTACTATCTCACCTGCATTTTTTGAATAACAGAGAATGCATCAGAACAGTTCTGTATAGTGATAAATTCTTTCCGATGTGGTAATAGTAGCTGATCTATTGAATAGGAATAAAATAAGTAATTTAAGCAATTAAGAGCTACTTAATAAAACGCTAAACATACCTAAGACTTCCAGCTTATTTGTTTCTTCATCAAAATATAATGAGCTTAATCTATTTTTAGTATCAGTCATAAAGTCTTTTGGAATTAGACTATAGCTCAGGTCACTCATTTTTCTAAAAAGATGCAGAAACGAATGTATATTACGGATGACTATATCCCTAACATAATTCTTTAGATAATTATGCAAAATTATTATATTACAAAATCATAACTAATAAAATATAGTCGAAAATTTGTGGACGAATACGCCACTAAAAATCAGTAGACAATACCGATTATTCTTAGATAAGCAATCAGCAATATTTTTAACTACTGTGCACAACTATTTCCCGCCTACAAAATTTGTTAGCTGATATCAATTTACTTCTCAAATTTTCTTGATAGGGTAAACACTTAGCATCATACACCTGATACTTAAACGATATCGTAAATTTGCAAAATACAAAACAATTTCCTTAAAAATTTACGATATATTGTAGTAAATTATGCTTTATTTTTCGTTCTAATAATTATTAATAATGATCGGAAACATGGGACAATAAAAATCCTAGTGTAAATGCCTATTCACTTTCTATTTCCTGAAGACCTATATGTTCAGGCAAACCATCACTAGCTAATTTATAAGTCCATATAAAACTACGCTCATATTTAAATGAACTTTTTAAAAATATATAGAGTATTCGCTAGCACTCCAAAGTAGATGGCAGACATTAGAAATCGCAAACGATGAAGTTTATCATTTGTCATAGCATTATTACTTCAAAAAGCTTCCTACTTCATAAAAAATTAATTGAATTCAAAGTATAACAGTTAACCTAATATTCCCATATGATTATTTCTATAAAACTAAGGATGTTATTTTTTTTTCTCTTAGGAGAATTACTCGCTATTTAGTAAATTAATAATGAAAATACGTATCAAATACAAATTGCTATCAATCGTATATCTAATTACTTTATTTTTTTAGTAAAACCTCCAATAACAATTAAAATTGGCTAATAAAGAAAAACGAAATCACCATATCATAACATTTAAATATTCATATCCTATTTGCTATGAATCACACAATCAGTATCAAAACACCAAAAACGTCGAAAAATACGTACAATTGTCCAAATCTCAATAAGTATTCATGCTACTTAAACTCGATTGCCTTCCCTCTCACAAAAAGAAGTAAGTGAATTCTTACTAAAATGCTTTTAATCAAGAAAATCACAAATACAAAAATATAAGTGGTGAAGCACCAAGTTGCGTTCTAGGAATTGACCAAAATAGCGTTCAATTATGAAACGACATAGTCGCCTATGTACTGGGTCTTTCAGGTTGAAATCGGAGAGTTTCATCCAACCTATAGACAATAACGCATATTAATCTATTTTCACCGAGTCAAAACGAATGGATAGATCCACGGTACAAAATGTCTCGATGTTAAAACTTAGACAATTGCCTACCAATTTACCCTTATCCAGTAATCGCCAATGTAACCAAATTATTTCTACAACTGCGAAACAACTCGGTATTAATGGAAATAATTAAACATTACACTCATTTGTGACCAACCATAAGCAAGCATAAATTAAGCCGTACATAAATGAGCAAGACTATAAGTATTATACAAACTATATAAATCCGCCTAAACATTGAAACCACGTTATAGCAATAACAAAGATTGTCTACATTGATATCACAACAAGCCAGAATTCACATGATCTTAGCAAATTTGACTGCGTATTTAAAGGTGGACTGCAGTGCCGATACTCAGGCAATGGATGGGGACGCATGAACACAACTGTTTAAGTGTACGCACTTTCTTTGTTCGCTTAGAGAATTTTAGATATTAGTTTTGCATTCTCCCAAGATGTTAGGGCTGATAATGAACGATTAGAAGAATCCACATAAAGTATTTTAGGTATTCAATTTGACTGTACATCTTAAAGGTGGACTGCAATCTTGCGAACAAGTGGGGATATATAAATATAATAGGACAACAAATGTGTATTCTTTATTCCAAACAAGTTATTCACTAAAAAACGAACTAATAGTGAGCGGTGAACATAAATGTCTGTTTCAGCAGACATTCCACAATTTGTTCGTTAGCAGAAAAAGTAACGGGATTAACACTCCAATGTCATTTGTTTCCAGAGGAATTAAGAAGTGTTGGTACTTTTCTCATCAAATAATCTATTAAAAATTGGAACAGGCAGATGTAAGTGACCCTCATCACAGCGATTGAATTATTAATTGATCGTTAAAACCTATGCACATCCGCTACTTTCAGCCGTTGACACTGTACTTGTTTTCTCGTTGACATTAAATATAATTAAGTTCCCATTATCCAGATGAATATCAAATACTATACAACCCACTGTGCTTTTACCAAATCCAACCTCGTAGACGATTTACGAATTCGTTCACTTGTTTATTTCATACTGATGCTATAGTGTGGGACATACGGCCATTACTTAACAAAAGGCAGACTAGTGGTAATTCTGTTTTTTTCCGTAGTAACAAGAACCTATTGTACTTTATAGTTTCAACTGTCTAGTGAATTACATTCTCTTCGAATTTACGCATATCTGTGGAAAATATGAATTGCAAATACATGAAGTAGCTTTTATCGAATAATTAATTAATACTGCAAATTACTGATGAGCATCAACTTAGAATTGATAAGAAATATTCATTGATCTGATAACTGTTCACCAAGGTGTTTAATGTATAGTAGAGGTTCGTACTCAGAATGGAATGCTTCAGTACATAATTATTTTTGGTTACTGTTGAATGGTTTTAGTGAGAATAGTAGTAATTATAATCAGGTGTTAGGTAAACAGCTGGTTGCATAAGCGTTATTACTTACCAGAGCTTGTATTTTTAAACAAATTGCCGAGAATATGCTGCCTGTTTAAATAAAACACAAGTCCTCGGAAGTCAACGATTTAAATTTACCGGATCCTTTGTTTAACAAAATGAAGTGATTTGTTCGCTAATAGTATATGCATGAGAGATTTGTATTTCAGTTAGCGAAATATTGACTTGGTAATATTACTAGTTTTTGACGTAATATTTTTAAAAAATCGCACGTGTCCAGTATTCTTCAGTATACTGAGAGCGTTGTACTTTCCCGTACTTACTATCAGACTTTTGTTTCAAGTGGGGCAAATGTGTTCACCCCCTGAAAGGGCTATCGTAATGTACTACGCAGTTTTCGCTTGAGTTTCATCTAGTATTATAGCAATATTTTGGATTCTTTTAAACATGAAATCTGTGACGTAAACCTTAAGTTAAAATTAACAAGATACTTCGTTGTCGTGATTTACCTAGAATGTAAAGTGCTTCGTTTTCACAAAAAGTTATGTATAATGTACTATTAAATGAGTTTATTAATTATACATATCAATGTTTTATCTAAATTTAAATCTTAAACCATTACGCTACTCAACTGGTAGACACGCATAAATACTAATCACAATTGACTTTTTGGCTTTTCGCGATAATCTTCGAGTTTAGGAGGATGTCCAAGGAATCGTTTAAAAAAGGCAACGTTATTAGCCCAGACTCTAGCTTCACTTGCTCCGTGTAAAGAGGCTTCACCGCCATATGCTTGATAACATTCTAGGATCAAATAATTACTCGAATTTAGCACTTAGTGCATCCTAGTAAACAGACGCTAAAACTTACGATTTTGAATTACTGAATATAACTTATTCATTCAGTAATAATACTAATATACCTGCATATTTAGCGAAGACAATTTCATGACTAGGAAAATAGGGTGGATCCATTAGGTGTCCACCAGCACATATGTCTATTTCAACATAGTGCCCAGAATCGCGGAGCCTCTCCTCAAAATATTTGCTTGTAAACACACTGGAAGTGGCGAAGTCATCCATTGACGCCTTAAAATATAGTGATAAATTCTTTTTTTTAAATTTTCTTACTTTATATTATCAAAATCACCATGTAGTACATACCACAAATCTAAAAGCTGTTTCTTTGGCAGCTGACTGAATATTTATATCAGCTTCTGGAGAAACCACCATGTGCTGGTTCACTTTATCATAACACATTAGATTATTTACATAATAAAACCATTCGTCGAATGTTCTGAAACAGTAACGCACCGCTACTCATATTTTACCTTATAATAACTAAAATTTAGCTACCAACTACAAGTATTGCTACTTATATAGAATAACAATGAAAACTTTATAGATGGAATTGTACAGGAAACTTACTGTGCAGCTGGTAACAATTCTCCATGCTCCTTGAGAGGGGTATATTTATTAATAGCGTGTGGTCCGTTGATAGATATAACTGCCCTGATCTGAGATTGAGATATTTGAAAATATCGTGAAAAAATATGCAAGAAATTACAGATAAAATAAAAATATATTTAGATACCACGTTTCACAATTATTTTTTTTAGTTAAAAAAATATCGGCAAATATTTTATTAAATTGAACTTTAGTTTTATAACTTGTGTGACTATAGACATTATTCTTGTTGAAGAAAATAGTCCATTCATAAATTATCTTTTGAGTTGTTGAGACAATACAAGTATATTAAAGTAAACCTCTGGGTGTCTGACTGCTAACATGTTAGCTATGAGAGCTCCGAAAGATACTCCTTGAAATCCAATAATATCTGTGGTGAAAGATTGTGAGATCAGCCAGTCAATGGATTTCTGAAATAATTTTCTCATATTGTTAGAGTCATTTCCCTAAACTTAGGTTCTTCCGATCAAGTAACTTATTAACGGTGAAAAGTTAAGCGCCTTGAAATAGTCCAAATCTACATCTGTGAGGTTCTTCGGAAGCGTCTTGTATTGAAAGAATGCCAGACATAACACACAGAAACCATCACTGGCCAGAGTCGCACCTTTCTGCTCATTTATCCCTCCACCTGTACCAGAGATATCAATAATTGTTGGGAAAGGACCATTTCCTAAAAAAACAATCTTCGACTCTCGAAAGAGAAGAGTCTTCCCTCCAAAATTTAATGGATTTATTACTTATCTTTAAATATAATTATAAAATATTTTCGACCGAACACTAAAAGTGGAAAACGAGGAAATATTTTTGATTAATGGAGTTAGGTGAGACTATTATCTCCTACACAATGAGTTAAGTTATTTTTCATGAGAAATAATTGTTATATATCAGAATGAATATTATTTGTTATCTACTCAGTGGTATTTGGACTTGATCAGCAAATGAATTGACCTGGAGGTTTAAACAATGTCCCACAAATGCCATCTTCTTCAATTTCGATTCTAGATACGAGTGGATGTAACCATCGTTTCATCAGAGAAGCTCGATCGACCTCTTGGCCTTTATTATTCAGCAGGCTAAAAAAGTTTGGTTATAAGAGAAACCTCTTAAGCTGTTGTTTCATATAAAATCTCTAAATGATAAGGAAATAGACATTATTTAGGTCAAATGGTCAGTCTATTGTACAAAAAATGTATGCCTTAAGTCATCAAGAAAAACAAATTAAAATATTAAAATATTATGATTAACCTAACTCATTAACTGCATGTTGTATTAAATATTTGGCATATTTTTTTTAAGCATACATCAACTTTAAAAAAAACTAACACCAAGTCATAGTGAAAAGGATCAGGTGGAGTACATTTGCAGTATCCACCGTGGCGGAAGTCTTCACAAGGACGCAAACTTTCGAACAATCCCATAGGTCTAATACCTAAATTTTAAACATACGAAATGCCTAAAATTAAGCTCCTCTCATTCCAACGTATAGCTTGAAAAAAAGGCAACATTTAATTATGTGAATTTATGCCTTACGTACTTTCTCTCATAGCACAGAATAAGTAGTAATTAGAAGATAAATACAATTAATATCAGCAGATTGTGTAAGTGATATTACTAAACTATTCATAATTTTAAAAATTTCAAATACCCATAAATCTGTTTCATTCTATATTTAGATGAAGAGCTACTTAACTATCTTACATAAAAACCTTTTACATATTATTACAAACTTATATAATACTGTAGAAATATTAATCTTCCTTACATTATTGTGGGTATCAACTATTAAATTTCTAAATAAGGATTCAGAGAATCCATAGTATTATCCCTTGATCTTGATTTACCTGAGACTATACATACTGTTCTCTAAAGTTTGTTCACGTACCAGAATAGGTCCCACGAATGGGAGCAGAACACGTCACATCGATAACCCCGCAAGAGTCAGATGTGTAAACGGCGCGAGCCACGAACGTTCCACTTGGATGGTTTAACATGAAGATATATTACTTATAATTAATATTAAAGATAAGGCTTGAAGTACTAGGGCAATAAAATAGGAATGTTTGAATTAAAAGTGGACTGTCTAAAGCTACTTTAGAAATACGACCTACTTTCACCATTAGAATGTTAAACTGTATTTTATGATGTAGTGGTGGAGTATAAATATGCATTAAATACCTTAAAACTAATTCGTAGTTTTCTCCGGGTAGTAAAGAATTAGCGGAGATTAATACAGGCTCCACTTGAAGGCTATCAGGTTTATCAATGTAGATATGCATCCCTAAATAGTATTATTAAATGTATTTTTTTCAATAATAGATCAAGGATAATTGGAATCAAGATAATTTAAGACCATTTATCTACTTTCATAAGTATTTTTTCCCTATAGAATATTACATCAACTTTTGCAGTAACCCTTTAGGTCGACTAATACTAAGCCTAAATAAAAATGTTTTGATATTCCTCTCAAAGAAATGATTAAAATGTATTTCTTTCATACTATGATTTTAAGAAAATGGACATTGATAAATGGATATACTATAAGAGGTATTAAATATGGTAGATACAACAGAGAAAAGATACCTAGCAAGAAAGTGTGACTTGTACTACATTAACGACCAAAATATCACCTTTCTCAGTAATGTACTATCATTTAAGTGGCTAGACTCTAGTGAACGAGAAAAACTCACCGAAACTATTGCACGAGCCTTCGGATGCCCACAACCTTAAACGATAAGAGAGTACACACACCACCAAATAATGGAAAGCTACAAATCAATTTCTACAGATGATAACTTAATGAAAGAGTGATTGTAGCAATATTAATTAAATTTTTGTAGCCTTTTAATGTTTATATATTTGTCGTGTTAGGAAGTGATCCTTTACTAATAATCTTTACAATGTCTTGTATAGAATCAAAAAGGACTTTGTCAAAATATTTATCGAATTAATTAAGCAAAATTATCATCCATTTTAGTCTTATATATAATTGCATTCAAGGGAATTTGAGTCTCTTTATAACATATTTAAAATTAAGTTATTTCAGTACATGCTAGGACGCTCCGCCTTCATAAGCCTTCTCTATCAACGCTACAAAAGCAAAAAAATGATATTTCCAGCTTATCAGAAACGTTAAGTGTACATACAGATAATAAATGCTGTTAGTCCATGTCACCTTATTCGTACAATAACTATCGACAATGCATAAAGCATTGTCCTTGAAAAATGTTTAATAAGAAACTTCTATCGGCGAAACTAAATGATTCCAGTAATTTGCAGTTCATTATGGTTACTATGTACTGGTTCCTGCTCTCGAAGTTTTCCCACAAAAAAAAGATGAACAGTATGAAAACTTTAAATTAATCTAAACTCAGAAAACTTTATGATTTAAACAAAACAATTAAATTTCTTCTCATACAGAATGAAAGCTTCATAATTCGTTTCTTCAGTTACAAACTGTACTGACCGGAAGCCACTTTCTTATGCTTTAGAGTATTGATTCAATACAAATGATCGAGAAGGGAGGAACACACTTGAAAAGTAATTAAACACAAAGTGAATTCAATATTTATGAATAAATAGACAATTTAATAGGATAAAATACCATGAAAATTAACGATTTAACTCTACAATACTGAACAAGGCCAGTATTTCTGGATTGGTAATCAAGAAACCATATGAACCAAACCCTAAAAAACGCTAAAAAAATTATCCTCGCAGATATAGATAAACATCAAATTGCCTATCGTAGTAACCTGAAAAAATGAACACATTCGAGATAAATCCTTTCCTATAGACCAATTATCTACTCACACAAAATGAATATACGATAACATGACAATATTAAACTCTTTATTTGCCGTATTTTAATCACAATTCGTAATAAAATAATTAGATATATACTGACACCCATTCTCTAAGTGACAAAAGTGGTGAATAATTCCAGGCAACTATTGGAATTAGTTATCAGCCAGCTCGAGGAGATAGGCAGCTAGAGTTTTTGTGCCCTTAAAATATGTAATAAAGTGGATAATAATAATCTTTATGTGAAGCATAAGTTATCCAGGAAATTTTCCCAATGTCAGTTATGTTGTGCCAACGGTTTAGTAATTAAAAAGACCATTAATTACCAGAATCAACCACTTTATATCGGTAATAACGTTCTTTCATAAGGCTACACCCGTATCGAACATACTGTGTAAGACGACTGGGTTCGAATAAAAATATTAATCATCTAAGCGTAAAATTACCCTATTTTACGATCACAGAAACAAACATTTCTCCTGAAGTGTCTAAACTAGGAGATAATGAATATACTAGAAAATAGCTTAATAGAACTATGTCTACCTTCATATTCTCAAAAATAATATCACGAAGATAAATACTAATTTGTTTTTTCCATCTTTGTAAATATAATTGTTCGAGCAAGTAACTAACACTTCAGTGTCTTTTTCAATTTTTACTATTCCCAGAAAATGAGTACCTGAATATAGTTAGATCTGTCTAACTTCTCATTCTGTGAATGGGCCATGTCATCACACGCACCAATCGGTAAAAGCATTACGCTGTTACCAGTCAACTCCTTGAAAAACACCCATGAAATTACAATAACTGAGCCTACACAATTGCTGCTAATTACCTAGAATAATACAACGCTTATTTAATACATAATTAATAATAAACCTGGAATGTAAGAGTAACGGGAATACTGCCGCCTTCACGAGTAAAATCTGGCTCTACGCCAAATACTGAAAATTATCAATTTAGAATTTACATCGATGAAATTAATAGACAAGCCGGTCAAAACATTTCAACTAGCCTCTTTTCATAGCTCTGCTACCAGCTTGGAAGTTGGAATCTTTAAAATCTGCAACCCATGGTTTGCCTCCGTGGCAAGGTGAAGGCCTAGAATCGTTCCTCATTCAAAAATACCATGCCATTTACTCCTAAATCACCAAGCTATATGTACAGGGTGCGCTAAACGTCCCGATACAAAATTCAAGCGCTGTTAAATTAGCATATATAACGTAGAAATTCGCTATGCTAATGAGTATGTGTTGCTTAAAGCCTCCTTGGGGCACGTTTGAAGTGTCATTCAATTATCTCGTCTCTGAACTACTATCTGACGTCCAAAGCTCTACGCACTANTGAAACGATACCAGGAGCTGGGCACAGTAGAAGACCGGCACAGTAGAAGACCATCACAGGAGTGGAAGACCCAGGTCCGTGGATACTTCCCGTATTCGAAAAATTGTCAGGAAGAGGGTCTTTCGCGATAACAAGAGATCGATGAGGAAGATGGTTTTTGACCTCAATAATGGTCCAGCATCAATAAGGAAAATCGGCAAACATGTACTGCGGTTCCACCCATATTAGATCCATCGAGCTCATATGGTGACGGAGAAAATGAAGACAATCGTTACGAAAAAGCGAAGAAACTTCTAAACGTCGTTCGGCCTCACCG
>JAJAVP010000527.1:13133-23550 GCA_020740425.3 Heterorhabditis indica
ATCAATGCCCGGGGTGCTATTTGGCCGCGCTGGAGATGAGGTTATTTGAGATTAAGCCAAATCCCTCAAAATGTGACAACGAAATCAACACAACTCACTGGGAAGCAAACTACTACTTTTAGTACGCCTAGACCACTCAAATTGCTGGTATCATCGAGCCTGAGGGAAGAGTAGGGAATATGGCTGTCATCATATATGTTTTAGATACAAGTACTGCATTTTAAGTAGTAGCTACTACTTTTCCAGTTATTATGGGCACAAATTAAATATGGACAAAAATTTTTACAGAAATAAATTCATTAAAATATTTCTTAGATTTTAATGTTAATAATAATTTTCCGAGTGTCGATACCGATAGAAATAAGTTGCTATCACTTGGAGAGGCCCAGTCATACATTCTGAAAGAACATGGTATTGGTGAGTGATGTATTTTTATTTACTCCAACATGAGTTATATATGTGATAATATGAGGACTTGTCAGCCAAGTACAGTCTAGAATTGTCAGTAGTTAATAGACACCTCTAATTTTCTTTTTTCTATCTATTAAATGGATCTAAAGAAAGATTAGTTGTCTAATCAAGGTCGTATATCACTTAAAATAAGAATAATTCAATCTTAAAAGATAGCTAAGACAAATATTGGTCTTAGACTACAATTGAAGACTAAAAATTGTTAGTTGAAATTGATTGTTGGAAATTCCCATGTTCTATTTTCATAAGTTGTTATGAAATGTAATTATTGTGAATTGAAAAAGCACTTCCTAGAAAATATTTTCCAAAAGGTTTCTATGGGAGAATATAGCTTAACTAGTAGTAAACAGACTCGTAAATAAATGAATTTAAAATATTCCTCACATATGAAACCTTCGGCGTTAAAAAATTCGGCCCACAAATTTAAAACAGTATTTCCCTGCATAATTTTATCTGGGATATGTCAATGGTTGGTTGAAGAAACGCACTGATCAGTTCATCGGCCTGTCTCCGTTGTGCCGAGCATATATTAAAGGTTTTTCGTGCATGGTTCATAGTTTAATAGTGGCACTGGACTATCGTTTTTACTTGCACTTTATTTTAAATACTCTGGAGTTATTATAATTGAAAACTTGAAATTTATTTTCTGGAATTTATTACATTCAGTAACTCTCACACCCATGACTTTCTACAAAATGAAAATTTGGCGAAGATTAAAGCATATATAGAACCAGCATTCAATCTAGTCTAGTACTTTTAGATTATGCCCTTTTTTCCTATTATAAAACAAAACGCACTTTTGAAATTCGAAACCAGAAACAAATACTCTTGTTAATTCTGATGCTAATATTCTTTCTTTATATTTTATTTCCTTTATTAAGCAATATTTTTCTACTCGGATTCAGCACGAATTTTCACTTTGTTTTTACCATTATAAATGAATATTTGAGGACATCGAGATGTTGAGAGAGTATGGAGATTGGTTGTACCTGATGTCACCACAGAAATGAATGCTGCCCAATTCAGTAAACTGAGAAGAAGAATACGAGGAATGACTATAAGACTAGCTAGACAGATTATGAAAGTGAGTATACTTGATACGGCTCCGAAGTTTCGCCACTTTCAAGCATCATCTTAATATAGCACCTAAAAAGAATGGAATTTACACGATTTATACGCTAATCACTTTTTAAGCAATAGTGTATTTCCTACGGATCTAGATGTAGAAGATGGCTTATCAGTATCCCACTAAAAATCATAACACTTTATGATTTTGTAAAATGTAAAAGGCCCACACCTAAACGTCTGATACTCGCGAACTTTAGGTAGCGGACACTAACGCAGACGGGCATATATCACTTGAAGAAGCCCAGGCAATCGCTTTCGAACAAGAAGGAATTGGAGCTGGTATGTACAGTTGCTGTAATTTTCTTCCATCTTTCTTAGAAAATGTTTTTATTTGAATTACACTATTTAGGAAAAACTTGGATATTAGCTAAACTGTAGTCAAACAATATAGTGAATATAAAGAGGAATTATGGAAAGGATATCAAGGTTTAAGAGTCTAGGTTTTATTACCTAATGTTATAAAATTTCCTTTAGTTGTAAGAAGTACACAGAATTCGAATATAAACATTTAAAAGTTCAATAAATATTTCAAATGCTCTCCACAACCTTTATTAATTTTATGATGCAATGTTCTTATAAACTGCTGCACAATGTAATCCCGCTTGACAAATGTTTCCTCGAAGGTGATGTCACTCAAATGGTCGCTAGTGTTGACGACAATAATGACGGTGAATTGAATGCGCCTGAATTCGCTGATTTTGAGCGAATTGTCCGTGCGCGGGCAGTGGAAACAAGCAGAAAAGCACTAAAGGTGAAACTCTTTATTTGCATGTTATTTCACTAAATATTTGTTTTCATAGATCAAAGAACATTTAGTATAATTGTTCTAGTATCAAAACCACGTCCACTTATTTTAACTATTACTTTAGAAGTTTTTTTAATATATAGATATACATTTACTTCTATATCTTCCATAATAAACCCAACAATTATTCTCTAAAAATATTTAAAATGTACTAAGCATGGTGTGTAACATTTAAGTAGTATTAAGCAAGTCTCTTATAGGTCGTGGATGCAGATAGAAGCAACACGCTCACCTTAGATGAGGCGAAGAGAATCGCATTCGAACACTATGGTTTTGATGAAAATGTAGGTACAGTGAAGAAGTTTTACAAGTGGGACTGTATTTCATTCAATAAAAGTATATTGTCCACAAAACCACCGTTCCTAATATTCTTAGGAAAATATGAAGACTTTCCTCACTTAATCATATAAAATTCACATAATCTTCCCTAACTACCAAATAAATCAGCCCACTGTTTAAAATATAGCATTTCGGAAGAAATAAATAACCAGTGGAATTTCCTTTATTGTATAATGCTATTTTATTCTTGTCTTACTGTATATACTTGAAGGTATTGAGACCGTTTTTTGATCAAGCGGATGAGAATGAAGATGGACATCTGGATGCTATTGAATTCACGGGATTTAGATCTGTTATAAGGAATAAAGCAGTAAGAAGTGCCCTAGATCAGCTCACGGTTAGACCGACTAAATTGACTTTTCAAACCTTTTAACATGTATTTTATGTTTATCTAAAATAGGAAGTTCAAATACTAGTTTTTTGAATACTATCTTGATATGATTGAATACGAAATGGAAGTTAGTAGCTAAGAAGGCTTACAATAAGCAGATTTGTGCCTATCTGGGACGCAGAATAAATGGGAATTATTATATAGCTTTGGTCTTTCAGAAAGTCGACACAAATGGCGATGGTCTAGTGAGCTTATTCGAAGCCGAAGAAAAAACAAAGAGAGAAGATGATATGGATACACATGAGACTTCTGTGTTGTTCAATATTGCTGACCAGGTATAGTGAAATATGATACCAAAAAATAATTGCCAACAAACTAATGCAAACCTATGATTAAATTTTGCAAAATACTCTCCGTTTAGCAATTTAATTATAGAATAAAAGTGGGAAACTCGACAAGGTAGAACTGGCAGATTTTATTCGGCTCGTTAGGCTTAGTGCCATCCGATTCGCCACTGACCATTTCAAGGTAATCTTATGAATTGCTGCTGTTTGTTTGATTTTCCTTCCTTTGTTATTAAACGAAATCAAATCGACGCTCTCCCTTATGACCGTAGACTAATAGGATACTACTATTTAAGGAGTTCGATACAAACACGGATCACGCAGTAACTGTCGACGAATTGTCAACGTTAATTGAAAACAAGTATCACGTGCCTTTTGAGATAACAAAAGAATTTTTTGAAAAGGTTGAATTCTATATTTTGTTTTTTTTAATGGATTGTTTTCTTTCCCATACCTGTATATAAATATTTAATTATGCATTATAAAAGGTTGACGTAGACAAGTCTGGTGACCTCATCCCAGCAGAGATCGTGGACTTCAGGTTAGAGAAAATTATTACATATATTTCTCAAGTAATTTTTTAAATAAAAATGGAATAGAACCGATATTTGGTGAAATAATAGTTTTGTTTAGACATGAGATTCGAGAGTATGTAGCCGAACATGATAATGAGAAGCTATCCAACAATTCAGAGAAGAAAGTTGAAGAAGTAAGGGTACTAAAAGCCAAATGAAATACTGAATGAATTCATAGACCGTTATTCTTTTGAAATGAGAATTTATCAGATTTAAGATAGCATATTGATTGATGCTCTGTAGACCGACAGTATTTGGCAACACTGCAAATCAACAAGAACTATACTGCATTCTATAGCCTATTAAATCCTTCGTTTCTACCACCTTAAGCATGCTTAATCTGTAGGCTTAGTAGTTCACATATATGGAAGCGTTTCATTGAGATTAACTTCCAGTTACCGAAGATCATTGAAGACAGCGAAAGCCTAGAAGCGACCACTATAGCTCATTTCGCGAATAATAAAAAAGGAACGCAGCTGAACAACTTGGCATCATCACTAATTAAGTCAACAACACAAATTACGGAAGAACCTAGTCCGCAGAAATCAATTTCTACAAAACAGGTTACTTCCACAATAGCACAGGTATTTATGGTTAATACTTCAAGTTAAAATGGTATCTTCTCAGTGACTTTCACAAACTTCAGTCTTTCTCGCCCACTTGTGTCTATTTAGGCTTGTTTCAGGTTGCTCACTTATAAACAAACTAATAATGCATAAACACATAGGTAATCAAAGTTTACTGGTTTAACCAATTAGATAATGGCTAGGAGGTGAAAAGTAAAGGTGGATCATATACGCAGTAAAATTAATGTTAGTAGAAAAATTCAAGTCGAAGTAGTACGATTCAATAATAATAATAAGACAAGAAACTGAAAAGCTGTGAAAATGTTAGTGGAACTAAAGGGTATCGTCCTTAGTCCCAAATTCGCAAGCGACTTCTATGTCCCATAAAAGACTGTAGCCAACCCGAATACAATGAGTTATGGACAGTAAACAAGGTGACCGAAAGGGGAAATTTAAACACACTATTTTTAAATTCCGAGATCATGGGGCTGTGAGCATACGACCTAGAGGCGGGTTAATACTGAAGATCCTGTGAGTATAGATTTATAGATACTAAATATTACTGAAAGCTTATCTGCAAAGAAAGAGGAAGAGTGCGAGTAGATCACACTACTTAATTCACCCATACTTTAAACTGGTACTAAGAATAGGACGAATCTGATTTTACTATTGACAGTTGTGGTGGCTTAGGCCTAATTCAGATCAAAGGTATACTATAAAGAAATTATTGCAGTTAAAGGATATTTTTACGGAAATCATATTAAATATTAATAATAAATCTGTCATTGTTCATCAAAGTTGAAAAGGATGAACATGAAGTATAGCGTATTTCTGTGGTTCCTACGACAGTCCATTCTTTCGAAAAATCCTACCAGTGAAATTAATTTGCATGTTCTCTGCATATTTGATGCACGGCTATAGCAGTTTTTAGCGTTTTAACCAATACTGTTTTCATCCACATCTTTATTCAGCGTTTTGTTGTTTTCAATTTCTGTACTCCATAGGCTCAGCAAAGTTACAGCTTTTCTTAATTATCTCAATTTGTATAAATAACTTTGGGTGTTTAATTGAATAATTTAAAATGAACCGATTAATATGATGTACACAGGCCAGAGCGAGAAGACGACAAGTCCTAGGTAGCTATAAGAAGTGAAAAATAGTTTATAAAAATACAAAACTTATGCATTTCTGAAAATTAACTATTAATAAATATGAATAAATATAGGTATATAGTTTACACATGTATCAAATAGGGGAAAAAGGAGGTAGCTAAAATCCCAGTAATAATCATCTCTCAGAGTACACCATTTCCAACCCTCCTATCCAGCATCCATCGCAAATTGATGTTCAGGAAACACACAACCCCTCTACCTAAGGTAACAATTATTGTAAATGTGCAAGCCTAAAATTAGCTATGCATTTAATTTTTATGGTAAATATTCCTTATAGGAACGATTATTTTGGTAAAAAAGCAAAAAAGTATACATCTAGATAAGTTAACGTGGCTCAAAAGCATTTCACTTAATTTTAGACCATTGTAAGATTATATTATGATTTTTCAAGCTTCAATAATTTGTACCCACGTTTTAAAAGTACTATTACAAATAAATAGACATTAAGTTTCTTAAATTCACTAAATCTTTGTGTCTTTGGTGACATCGTTCGTAGTGGTGATTCATTCACTGTTAGCTCTAGCTGTTTTCTTCAACAGATCCTCAACGATTTTAGAATGTGAGCAGTAAGTTTTCCACTTCGATATCACCATACTGGTTTCGAAGGTGTGTTGCTATATCTATTTAGGATAGTTCATTTCATCGTCAAGCGGATCACCAATGATTCTTGCCCGCTAACTCATTTGTAGTATGTTAGTCTGCCTACCATTCATCGAGACGCCTTCACTGATTGAATTGTGGGCTTTCTAGCAAATGATAGTTCTAGGCATCTTTCTCTCATCAAATCGCTCTTTTTTATGTCCTCCTAATCAGCTCGTCATCTATTGTTATATAATATCCTACAATTGTTTGGTATTACTAATTATATTGAAACTATAAGATAATTTGATTTCTAAATAATCGTTAAGCACGTGAATCGATCGTACCTGATATTAATTTCCAAACGGTTATTCAATCCAGAGTGGTTTGGGGAAGGAATATTACTGCTGCCTCTTCGGCACTGTTAGTCCAATATATCATCACTTCAATGGTCTCGTTCGTTCGGTCGTTTCTAGTTCGTCGTTAACTCTTTCATAAACAACGCGTATTACTTCTGCTGCTCGGAATGTGTCACAAATGTATTCTCTAACTGCCGCAGAGGGTCGGCCATTTGTGTGGGATGGAACGAGTAATGTTATTGTTGGTGCAGGTAGTACATTTTGATAAGGGAATTGGCATGAAAACAGATATTTCTATTTGCATATGAGACTCATACCAAATCAATAGAAACAAAATAATGGAACTAGCATAATCCAAAACTTAGAACATAAACTTTGGGTGAAAGCACCGATTTTGTAAAGATTATGCTCACTTACCATATTTATCATTGCGCAGAAGAGTCAACCAGCTTGAACTTTAAAAATATTGTTGTATAGTTTAATTCCGTTCTAGATCAAAATGTCTTATACGCCTACTAAATTCAGGCTAACTACAGCGAGATCGTTGAGGAATCACCTACTATATCACCAATGGAAATGCAGCACATGAACGGTCAGATTTAAGATCTGTTAAATAAGCTAATTGAAACATTTGTCACTCACATTATTTTATTGAAGAGTAATTTATGAAAAAGTTTTGTTTATAATAAAGCTATGAGCAATGCACTTACCAGGAGTAATCTCGCTAATAGACGCCAAACAGATATTTTTACGTTTTAAATCCTAAATGGGTAAAATAGGCTAACTTTTTAAAACCATTACAACCCAGTTGTTGTTACTATTCTATAAGGAAACATGCGCTAGCTTTCGGTTTATATTTGTTACTTAAGCGGATATCTTTTCTCAAACGTATTCTATCCAAACAAAATGTGCAACAGGAAATATTTTACGTATTTCCATTTTGAACCAATAGGGATATTTCTGAAACTTCAACGGAGAGTTTCGAGTCTTTACAGAAACTCCATGCACTACATACAAAGTGAAAAAACGATTTTGAAATTCCCTTCTTCAAACTTTACGAAAATTTTGCTTGTCTATTTTATGATAGCATCTATCTTCGTTTCATTGGTTTAGGACAACTTTATTCTAGTTTCTCGCAGCTTGAGTAGTTATTTTAAACTCAACTTTATTTTCTTGTCTACCCCTTCTCTACATAGAGGATGTTGTAGAATGTGATTCCAACTATGCATACATTTTCTTATTTCATTATGTATTCCCAAATCACATATTTCCAGGCACAGCCAAGTCATCTAAAAGTACATAACTAAATACAGCCTATTTTGTTCATAGCGTTAATTTAAGGTATAGGAATTTTCGATAAAACAGCACGTTGCTCTTTTTTTAACTCTTTTTAAAATACTGGCCACATTTTTTATTTGTCTTACTTTCGTTAATGTTGTCATGATCTTCAAGGCATATATTCGTTCAGAGAAAAAACAAAACGTCTTTTGATATGAATATTTGTGTAATATAACAATATAAGACCTTGATTTAAAAGTATTTACGGCCTTTTTTTCAGATATGCCTAATCCTATCTTCAATATTGAATTTCAAAATGTTGACGATACTGAAAAGATGACAAGTCGTATTCCAAAAGTATGGAAATCACCAAAGCACACTACTACTCAAAGAATTATTTCGTCATCTAATATCACTCCAGAAACTACCACGGATAATCCTACGAATAGGATTTCAGTACCTGCAAAAAAGAAATCTACTTCAATAGCCAGTAACACCTTTAGTCTAGTAGAAGAGGTATCCATCAACACTACATCAGGAAATATGAAACAATCAACTGCCGATAAAATTACTGTAACTACAGTGGTAGGTATATTTCAGGTTACTATATTAACTGGGATGTTTTACATACAAGATGTGCAACAACCACCTATTTTAAAAGTATCAAAACTTTTTTCAAAGTCAACAAAAATTGTTGTTCCAAGTGTTTCTGAAAACTTGGAAATCTAGCTTTTCGACTGTTTTACCTTATTAGCCTATGTCACATATCGATTTTCGCATTTTTTATAGGTGGTGGCCTTCTTTCATCTTGAATTCTCGCTACTCTAATAACTGAAGATATTATTAGATATACTATCTTAACATTATTAGTTTACCTCTGAAACAACATTGCAGAGATTAGCAGGTTGAAAAAGTAGTTGGACCAACTAGTAGCCATTCTAACAATTGGACATGGTTTTATTCCATAGAGTATCGGACTATTACAAACAAACAATCGTCATATTCATAGATTAAATGCTCTAGTTGTTTTTCACCTACAAAAGGTTTAGAATTAACCTATTTTATGAGTATAAGGTAAAAGCCATATAAAAGTGAGTAGCACTAGTTTACGTTCAATAGAAAATAAACTTCAATTATTTTTGATACTAGAGGAAAGTGATATTTGGTAGAATCAAGACATCGTCGAGGTTAACGCGAATTTCAAGCAATATGTAACTGGTTTTAAAAAGCATAATTAATTGTCCAAATAAAATTAATCAGAAAAATACACTTTTGTGTACCTTTTCTTAACTATCAGTTAATACAAAGATACTCACGTATTCTACGGAATCTAGAATATATTAATTATGTCTTCATAAAATTATTGGGCAACGCAATACTTTTAAAATAATGCAGTTGTTTGTTGGCCCATTATGCTCTGAGAAACTAAGCTTCCAATAAGAATCTTTAAAAAGAAGGCTAAGATATTTTAACGGAGTGATGTTAATAGTTGTCTTCAAAACTAAGAGAATCACATGCTTTGCAAAGCGAAATATTTATAACAGTAAAAATTTTCTAAATAAATAAAGTTAAGTTCAGCCGACCAAAACAACATCCGTGAAAGTAACAACAATAAAGCCGACAACTACTGAAGATGTTGAGTATGGGATTGGAACGATAGAAATAAATGATAAGGAAAAGACCGTAACAAACGGAAAACAAGAAACACGGAGATCAGAGAAGAATGTTCTAACAGACAAGCAAAAACTCAACACAGCAGTTAGTACGGAGGTGGAGTACGTGGAAGGTTCGTGTAGCTTTAAATATTGGTCGTCTACTCGATGGATATGGTAGCTGCAAAACGAGAACAGAAAGCACGCTTCGCTGACTAGTAGATACCTCGAATACGAGCTTTGTCGTTAACAGTAATCACGAGTGTAAGTCTAGTGCGTACTTTACAGATAAGACGCCTAATTCGGAATATGAAGAAATAGTAGAATATGTAGATGAGGATTCTACCAGTGCACCACTCAAGCAATAAGTAAATAATACCCTCTGAAATAGTAATTTTAGAAAATAACTCACGGATAAGTTTTATCTCTTTTCAAGATTTAATTTCACGAATGCAGCAGCAATGTAGATATTGTATGATAAAGTGGAAGCAATGATATTTAATTGAAGTAATTCACTTACATTGACTCTTGTTTGTACTTAATTGGTTCCATAATAAAAATCCAAAAATATATAATATAGTGTACTTACGATCGTTTCCGTCTCTTAAATATGAAAATGCAAAATATAAGCCATCGTATCCACTGCTTCAATAAGAATAGAAATCAGTTTTATTATCTGTATTTCCAACTTTAATATGAAATAAATAAGTTACAGCCGAATTGTCATTTTTTTACGCGTTAACCTGAAATACTGGAACACTGAACGAAAAGAAAGTTTTATTGGTTATTGTGCATACCTGTGAAACAGTGATATTGCA
>JAJAVP010000528.1:0-13353 GCA_020740425.3 Heterorhabditis indica
GACCAATACAAGTAGTCATCAAACACCACCTGTGCTATTTATTGGTAGTGAAAATTCAGTCCGAAATGTCGCTGACTATCTAACCCTTACCTAACTCTTGAAACCCACATTGTAATAATGTCACATTCGATAACTACAACTTTCACCATGGTTTTGCAATACTAACAGAGAATGGATTTTCTAGACGAGGCTATTTCACAGTTGCTACCAAACAGCAATAGGACTCACACTGTTCGTNCCGCACTTGTAGGAGCCGATCTTGTCCTCGCATGTTTGACTGCAGCCAGATATTCCCTCTGCAGTTAAGAGCGGTTAAACTGGGAAGTTGAAAAGAGCCTAGAGCGGCAGAGAAAGAACAGATAACAGGTGTTAATATAACGATCATTTTCTGTGACTAAACGCACCATAACATTCGTTAACGTTGTGACAGCTTTTGTTGTCATCCAAATCAATAGCAAATCCTTCGAAACACTCGCATTTGTAGCCAATGGGTAGATCTACGCACTTCTGCTCACAAAGCGGTTTATCTGCCTGCGCACATTCGTCGATGACTGAAAATTGGATGTACAACGAACTAATCAATAATAGCCACCTACACTCTCTAGCAGAGAGCCGCTAAATTCAGCACGTTAGCTTCTCATAAATGTATCTCTTTAAGCAAAATTACCCTTATGAGATGGAAAACTTACAGCACTGTGTGCTTTCGTCGCTTCTATCGGGACAGTCGTAATTCCTGTCGCAGACCTTCTTCTCATCAACACACTCTCCCGACAAACACTGATACTGGCCCTTAGGACAAAGAGCATGACCGGTACCCATTTCCTAAACGGGATAAACATAGAAAAAATAAGATGAAGAGAAAGCAAGAATATTCCCTTTGAAAAGCTGTCCACGTGAGACATACTGCTAGTTATATGTATGCTCAAGATTTAGTGAATGGCAGCAGCAACTGGCAATGAAGCTAATTGGCATATGAGAAGTACTACTTCTCTAAGTGTTCCCTCTCTTAATACTCTCTGGTGATACTAGCATGCAAGTAAGCTTTCAACGAGAAGCACAGCCGATGTTGGCTAATTTTGTCCCATGTTGCCACAAAACCTATCTTGTGAAGCCCACATTATTCCAGTGGGCATAGTGCATTGCGAACGTGTCATCAAAATAAACATTAATTTAGCCATATTCTGTTTATTTATGCGAGTGTTCCATTAATTTTCGCGCATCGACTTAAAGAGAATTTGTATTGGCGGTAAAACTGTAAAATGGAAGCCCGCGATAACAGTTCCACTACCTACTTTCTGACTCTGAGCACAATCTCTCTCATCCGATCCATCGTCGCAGTCGTCATTTCCATCACATCGCCATGAATTGGGAACACATTTGTGGTTGGCACATTGCCAGAACTCGTCTTGGCATTTTGAGTAGGCTGAAACAAAACGTCATGTGCATTAGTGAGATCGGCTTTAGCAATTAATCCGCACAGTATGTTTTTGAACAGCTTCCGAAACAGATTAATTCGAGATTAAGTGGAAACAATGAGTGAAAAGAATTAGGTGAGAAAAAGCAGTACACTGACTGCAGTTGGCATGTTCATCAGATCCATCTAAGCAATCGTTATCTCCGTCACATTCCCATGACGAATGAATACAGTGCTGATTCTGGCATCGAAATTCGCCCTTGTTGCACTCCTAAAGAATGTTTAAGCTTTATACTGCATTCATCTTTCGTAAACTAGAGACTATCGATTCACCTTCTTTTCAGTCTTACACAGGTCCGATGCCTCGTCTTCGCCTCCAGCGCAAGTGACGTCGCCATCGCACAGCCAAGCCTTGGGGATGCACTCATACTTGGGCTGTGCTAAACGAGCGTTCGAGACACAGTGGAATTCTTGGTCAGAGCACGTTCGATTTCCTATAAAATTGAGAGTGAATATAGTTATCGAAAAATAACGAATTTGAAGGTTTGAGAACCTACCACAATTGTGCCTGCTATTCTCATCCGTACTGTCCCCGCAGTCGTCTTCTCCATCGCAGATGAAAGCTCGAGAAATACATTTGCCGTTGTCACACTGAATCCAAGTTGGTAAATAACACCACGTAAATAGCGTAGAACAAATATTAATCATATGAATGGACATCCACTTCGGGTTATTGTTTCGATTAGCAGCGAAAAGTGGAAAGGTGAAAGTGCGTTCACCTGGAAAAGATATTCTCCAACACAGATTTTTTTCCCACTAGCATCTGTACAATTAGTATGCGTTTCGTCCCATCCGTCTGCACAGTCGTTGTCTCCGTCACACTGCCAAGTTTCTGGAATGCACCGACCGGAAGGACAACGGACACTGCAAATCATATACTGACATGTAGACGCATTCTAGCTTCGATTCTATAAAACCGCATTGAATTTATTGCACAATAGTGTACACGAATTAATTCTGTTATTCTAAATATAGTTCTTAAGGATCCCTGCTTCTCTTCTATGCGTGCTGTAACGATATTCAGAATACACCAAGATCGCCAAGTTTAGAGCGCACAGACGCAGGCAAATGTTTAATGGACATACTAGTGTTGAGCGCACGGTTGGTTCATGCAGAAGAGCTTATTTTCATCTGCTTTGTCTCCGCAGTCATCGTAACCGTCGCACAGATCAGCTGGCTGGATGCAGATGTTCGTGTTAGGACAACTGTAACATATAGAGATATAACTAGACAAAGGATTCAGTAGTTATCAAAACGCATTAAATACTATTGGAAACAGGTAGCAACCGACTACGTAACAACGGAGTAGCACGATGCTTCTTGAAAATAATCAATAAACCACACACCGAATCTTGACGCCACGGCAGTCAATCGGTAACCCTGGGCATGTCGCTTTCGACTCGTCCGAAACGTTCTCGTCATGGCAATCATTATGTCCATCGCAAACCTGAAGACATTGGCGTAAAGGTGGAGAAAAAGACTACGCGACATAGTACATCAAAATAAATACAGTTCACAGATATAAAGTCCAGAAATAGCTAAAATTATACTATAAATAGCCCTAAAGTGCTTCCCTACCTTAGTCTGATTGATACAGTGTCCATTACTGCATGCAAAAGAGCCTGCTGCGCAGGTGACGGTCGAAGTGCAGTCCAACTCATCAGAGGCGTCACCACAGTCATCAATGTGGTTGCATCTGACGAGAAGAAGTGATGAATGTAAGCCCTTATATGGCATACCGTTTACCATCATCACTTTAAATGCATGGAACCAGATGGAGGGACAACTAATCTAATTCTACAAGTTGGCTCAAGCAAAACGGGGTGCAGTAGCAGGAAATATCGACAGACATAAATGCGAATACTCATTAATTCAGATGAGCAGCTGTTGAGAACACAAACTTACCGTTTGACTTCATCGATGCAACGCCTGTTGGTACACAAAAAGTAGTTTTCTGGACAAGAGCGGGTGTCTAAAATAAGGTCATATTTAGTTGGAGAAATCACAGGAGTTGAAAAATGTTCCACAGTTGCTAAGTGNTCTCGTGTGGAGTCCATCTCGCTAGTCTCATAGACATTTTAAAGTAGTTTCTTGATATCGCGGAGACACATTCTCGCGATATCAGACCTTTTCTTGACCTAGTTCTCCATTCATCTATCGTTGTTTGAAAAACGTTTGCTACACCTATTGTTCAGGTATGATCTGACAATTCTGCTACTTTCAGCATATTCTTAATGTGAGAGCAACGTAGGCCAGATAGCAAAAGAGATTTTGCAGAGAGGAAGAGGCTAGGAAACCTGAGACTTCATTGATGTGAAAAGGTCAGAAACGGGATCTCTATGTCATAAGGTAGTATATCAGCAAAAGCTAAGGAAAACTAACTGCAATAGTTAGCGTTCTCATCGGAAGCGTCGGAACAATCTGGTCGTCCGTTGCACGTCGCTCCAAGGGATATGCATGAACCGTCTCCGCATTGGAAGTTATAGGGAGGTAAACACTCCCTGCTACCTTCACTACGAAGCACACATTGAGTTGGATAGTCCTGAGCAAAATATTATGCAAATATTTGAATCCTCAAATAATAATTCAACGTTCTATTCGTCTGTTACATAAGAATATTATCGATTCCATAATGTGCTAAATTGTTGTTCACAAAAGTCGTAGAGAGAGAGAGAGATAGAGCGGATGAGAGGTAAGATCTAAATGTTCAGCGTAGATTTTCCCCTGCTTTGATTTCGTAGTCTAATTGAACAGGAGCTTAATAAAGGGACTCTGTGCGTTGTAAATGAGAGTTTCTCACTTTTCCTGGCTCTAGGACCAACTCGAATGTATCGTTACAGGAACATTGAACTTTGCTGGCAGCGAGCCCAATATCAGCGGCTACGACACTACAGATCTGGAAAAACATTTGTTTAGAACTGTGACAACTGATTTACCAATATCGCCATGGTAGCACACGAACTCCCCCTAACATAGAAAGTACAGGTGGAGTAGAACGAAGTAATGACCCTATGATATGATTTGCACACCTGGTCACATCCACCGTTATCTATTTTACACAGGCCCGAAGTGAGAGCGTTACAGAACTGATTCCTCGTGCGCACGTCGCTCTCGGAAGCAAATACTCGTAGGGTGCCTGGAACGCGACGGTCACCAATCACCGACTCAATGCTTCCACCAGACTCCTGGAAAACCCTCTTCTATTGTTTTCCAACACTTCCTCAATAAGACGTACCAACTTTTTGTCCAATTTTCCCTCGCTTCAAAAGCAAAACTGGCAACAAAATTTGCGCATATAACATTCTATTTCGTCTGAATACCTTGTTAATCCTGAATATTCCATTACTGAGTGGATCGCTCATATAAAGCCAAGTGTCCCAGAGATCGAGAGATTTTGCGCGATAACCAATGCCTATGACCTGCAATAGATTACCAACAGTCAAAATAGCCGGGTACAGAAATTAATTTGCAGAAACAAAGTGCCAGTAGAAAACTCCGAGTATTCACCTTCCTATTATTTCCCTCATAGTCACTACTCTCAATGTTAAGTCGGTTAACATCAGCCCAGAAAATGCGCTGGTCTCTGAAAGTATTATTCATAGCATGTACTGCTTTAGCAGAACTAGGAAAGCTCATCGTATTTGCATGCAAATCTCAACAGCATATATTTCATCAGCAATCGTCTCACCTGAAGTCTACTGCAATAGCAGCTGGAAGGGACACACTTTCCCTGACGATGACCTGTCTGTTGCCGCCAGCCATATTCGACCGCTCAATACGAGGTTCATAGAGACCTTAACAATTTCTGCTTTCCTTCTTGGATTAACCACCAGTAATATTCCGACATTTTCCAGAAAACACATTATCTACCATCAGATGGAGATCCAAAATCACACAAAATATACATTCGACCACTCAAAAAGGCAAATCATTTGTATCTCACCTCCAGATGCCTTGTACCCACTATCGCTCCAGAATACGAGTCCGCTGCAAGGATCAATTGCTAGGGCATACGTCCAATCGCCTGTCGCGATCTACAATAAAATTATGAGGTAGTGCGGTCAGTATGCTCGGAACTGTCCGTTCTGATGTCCTCCGTCTGTATCAACAAGTGAATCTCTTGGAAACAAAGCACGTAAGTTTCAGAACGAAAGGAGAACATCATAGGCAATATGAGTGAAATAACTCACTGTACTGAGATGCTCTCCTTGCACGTCCACTGCCATAACCTTTCCTCCTCTGCCAGTAGTGAAGTACACTTTCTGAGTGAGCCAATCCAGCTTCATATCGGATATATGACGAATTTCAGAGGCATGCTATGATAAATCCAATGAGGATAAAGCTATCTTTCACTCAATTCACCCACTGTTTCCTAAATATGATTTTCCATCAATTTCCCCTATCTCTTTTACCTTTTGCTTCCCAGGACCGAAAATCAATCTTGGGTTATCCGCATTATTCATGCTGAACCAACTTATGTTGACTTCGGTTGGCGATTCAGTAACGTAGTAGATTCGTCGCAGGTTAACGTCCACATCGAATACTTGTAGATTATCGATTGTAGGAAAAGGTTCCTAAATCACTATATTTCTCTGAAAATATCCAGAAACTTGGGCACTGTATTCTCTGCTAGTTGTCAAAGAATTATTTTACCATGAAGATACTTTTGTGAAATAGGTAAAGGCTAGCACCTTTAGTGGTTTGCTGGCTTTGATATCAGGCTCTATTCCAGCGTCGATGATTTTGTCTCCATCAGCAAACATCAAGTAAGTGTCTGGTTCTTCACATGTGCGGCCTTTTAGAACTCCTGTAAGACAGAAGAGACCTAGTTTATGGAGAATTTACGTCGAAATTTCTAACCATTAAGATTAAAAGCTCTAACAAGTTACCTCCATAAAACATTCACAGAAAAACGGAATCTAATTGACGATTCTAATCTTTGTCGTACTTAAATGTTGCAAAAAAAAACTATAGGACATAGGAGTGGAAAAATTTGTCTACCTCGAGCACAAGCACAGCTTGGGTTCTGGGTGCCCGGCGTCGCGAAACATAGCTGAGGACATGGACTCTTTCTCAGGTTATCGGTAATCTGACAAGGTGACGAACTCATCGGCTGGTTTTCTGAGCAGAAAACGACGACATCTCCAAGATCTTTGAGAGAAGCAGCGATGGTAGACGGTGAAAGAAGTAGAGAAGTCTGATTTGGTTTGCTGTAAGCAATTCAACTAAACAGTGAATACATAACCCACTAGTAGCACTCGAATACCCTATGGATAGACAGCAATTTCACAAATGTCCTTTAGATGAACGCCGACCGAAAACCATTTTATGCCTACCTTGATGCTTTGAAGACTTTCTCCAGTCTATTGTCTGTCCAGAACATTTGCTGACCAATCAGAGAGATTCCGGCTGCTGAAGCAATATCAGGCCTAACTAACTCGGGAATGCCACCGTTGGAACGAATCCTTCAAAGAGAAATTTCCACTTTTTAACACTAATAAATACGCATTTGTACTGTCAAGTTTCCAGATAGTGGAAATAAAAAATTAATTCACCGATATATTCCATCGTTTTTGGCATCAGCCCAGTAAATCATTCTGCTACTAGCATCAACAACAATATCAGTAGGTTCGGCGATGTGTGGAGCGGAAACAACTACCTCTCGACGGGTACCGTCGAGGAAAGCTCGCTAAATCATGATGATATGTACACCGTAACAGTACTTCTCTCCAAATTAAGAAGGCAGTTTTCTATGTATTGGCTTCAGTCTCTTTCATTTCTAACTTTGGGTTATCAAATGCAAGGTTTGTTTGTTCCGGAATATATTCTTAGATTCCTCACACAAATCTATATTTCATTACCTGAATACTGGGTTTTTGTCCCTGATCAGCCCAGTAAATAAATCTTCCCACAGGATCTACCGCGATTGAAGTTGGTGTCTCAGTTTTGGTAGTGAAAAGAATTTTTCTGCAAAAATGTTCAAAATAGGAAGAGATACAAATTTCCAACTGCAATGCTCTTAACCTATAGAAGAAAATATATTAAACTGCACGCTTGAAGATCAAATAAACTGGGGAGAGAGAGAGAGAGAGAGAGAGAAACTATGAGTGGTCAGAGAAAGCTCACCTATATTGGCCATCCAGTTTACAGACTTCGATGTTAGTCCGCTCCGAGTCCTGATTGATAAAGTAAAGGTTATAGTTGATCCAGTCGACAGCAATGCTGCGAATGGTCATCGTGCCGAAAGTATCACGAACTATTGACCGTGGTGAAGCTTCGCCGATGGTATATCTACAGAGAGAAGGAGCTAGGTTTCGATAAGCAGGTTCCTAAGAAAAATACCTCGTCGCAAAAGACAATACTCATTTATTACCGAGCGTACTTTCAAATTAAGTGCTTCATGACAGTAATAGAAATTGATGTTGTTATGCTGTCACTACGCTAACATTCAATGCTGTGCACATCTTCGACTTAGTTTATGTCTCTTACCCCAGCTCTACAAAATGGAGCCAGGCTAAATCAAAGAGAGACGAAGGCATCCTATGTATTTGGCACCCTTTCTACCATTTACACCAACAAGTGAACTCTATCATAGATTGAAAGGTAGTAACCAGCCAGTTCACCTGGCTACGAGCTCCCTTTTACACACACACACACACACACACACACACACCTTAAGCTTCGTAAATCTCCACAATAAGCACTCACATATTAATGGTCATGGAGGAGTTGACTTTTGAGGTCCAAAAAACCATAGCAGAAGATTGGGAGTCCGGAATAGAGTCGCGCAAGATTCAACTGTTTCCCATGTAGTATGCTGTTTTAAGCCTCGACGATGTGTTGTGAAGGGAAACCATTCCGGTAGATCACGGGAAAAAAACGCAACAAGAGAACAAAGCCATCGTAGCCGTTTCCAGAAAAGCATCTTAGTTAAGCGGGCATGACTTCAAGAACTAACTGTGCTACTACCTCTACGGTGTTTATGTTTCTCATAGGACGGTACAAGTTCATTCTGTTGATGCAGGATGCCATAGACGACTTGCAGCAAAAAAAAGTGAGAAGAAAATTGAGCACTTCGATGATCAGCACGGAGATATGAAGGCTACTAGCATACGTTCGAATCGAATGTGCATTAAGACTTTCACATGCAGATGATACTCATGTCAAGGTGTTTCTAACGCCCTAGTAAAAACTGAGTAGCCTAGATGGCAATGATTCTATAGCTAGAACGCTTTTGAACCATCTCAATTTAGACTCACTGAAGGTGGTGAAACATGTTACATATGTCCTCTCAATGGACAAAGACACGTCAATAGCAAATTTGCAATCCAAAACGTAGAGATGAATCATGGTCTGAAGTTGTTGCTCGTTGTTCTTTGTCTGGGCCTCGATCATTGCATCTTATCAGTTACAAGTTCAGCTATAGGAAGAATAAGCTCAACAAGGCTACGTTTCTTACGATTCGTTGTCGTGGGCCGAATAGATGGGTTTTGCAAGAGCACGACTCAGTCACACGTTGCAAGTTCTAGACACCTGGTTAGATGAGAAGAAACGTGTTTTTCGGATGGTCATTGTAAAGTATCAATTGGGGATAAAATTGAGCAGATCTGAGGAGAGTTGGGCGCCAGTGTAGAGACCTCTACGTCCTTAGAGAGGAGCAACCAGTGCGATGAAAACGTCTCAGCAGTCAATTGAGGCAGAAATGTGATGACTTAGCGCAGCAGTTTCTCGACACGAATCTGTACCTCGTAGATGCTAAGCGGTTACTGTATTTGAAGGCTATCCTACTAGAAATGTTGTTACGCTTTAATCGCTATTTCAGCGGACTTCTAGAAATTACGAGGTTTGAAACGTAGTGTTATTGCCTTTTCTCCGCAAAATTTTGCCGGCATGAAGCGAGTTTCATCAAACAGAGATTTCGAAAATAAACTGTTTCAACCACTTAAATTCTACCGGTCACTAGATCATCTAATACCAATCTAAGATATCGCTTCCGGTCTAAACAAAGTTTTGGTAGAAAGGGCTTATATTGCAGAAATATGCACTTCTGTATGGAAACAAAAAATGTTCTCCCATCTTGTTTGGTGCTTTTACACTGTGTTTAAAGTGCCGCTCCATAAATCTAGTGTATAGGGACTTCGACTCAAGATAAAAACATCGAAAATTAAACTAACGCCGTGATTCCTTTGTTAATACCGGAGCCCTCCGCCACGAAGATTGTTTTGCTCTCAAAATCGAAGTCAATTGAAGTAATTGATAAGCCACCGATTGGTTCCATGGCTATGCCCTTCTGGTGGACATCGTCAAGTCTTAAATGAAAGTGGCTCTAACATCTGCTCCAATCGCACCAAAAACACATGACATGACCAGTTAGCATAACTTCTCAAAACATTTCCGTGCCATAGATATGCTGGCTTCTCTTATCCTCCTCCGAGCAGGATGAAAACAGGAGAATTATGTAATGCATAACTAGCCCATATCCATTAAACAAGAAACAAGTCCTAGATTACTGACTGCAGAAAAATAAATGCGAAAACGTAGAGAACAACTTACGGATAGCCAACAATTTTGTTTTTCGTAGCTACCATGACGAATGACTCATCGAAAAGCTGACATCCCGTGGAGCCATCCTGGGTATTTGGAGAATATTTCACATCAGCTTTTTCACTACACAAGTCACATAAATGTGGAAGAGAAAATAAATTGACGAACTTTACTGTAACCGGAAGCACATATGCAGATGTGTTGGCTAAACTGTTGGGGCACACAAATGTGTTTGCAGTTTCCATTATCAGTGCGGCACGGATGACTTCCAGAAGCTAGAAGAGACGATTCGAATGTACCACCCAGGTTCTCCACTTTCACCAACATCTCGCCTTCTGTTTTCCATCTTTCTACATTTTTGGCTAGAGATACATATGTACATTCATGTCATATCTTACATGGTCTTGGCTGGAGTACCTTGATGTTAACAAGATTCTCAACTTCTTTTTTAAAGTGTGAAAAAGCAGGTGGCTGTCCATCTCCAGAGATGGTAGCAACTTCAATAGAGTCGAAGGCGGAATCCGAGTAGAACAGTCTGAAAATGCGTCGTCACATTGGGACTTGTCACAAAGTAAGCACACTTTAAAAGTATCTACAGACAATTTTTTGGCGAAAAAATTAGAGCTTTGCGCTTTAGAACGTGTTCGAAACGCTTTAGATGAATTCGTTGTCTTCAGGACTCCAGAATTCTATCTCGCAAGAACAAACAAACTTGTTTCTTAGTGGGAAAAATGTGTGAAGTTCGGTGGTTTTTATTTCGACTAATAAATTTCATTCTAAACTGAGATGTAGTTTTTTAAAGTTTATGGTTAAAAACTGCAATTCTTTTTGCACCGACCTAGTATTAATCTTTACATAGAATAAGATGTCTCATATACTGGCTAGTAAATTCTCCTCACTTCTCCACGGCCACCGGTTTAAATTCAGCTTCTTCCAGAACAATATCATCGATCGCAACGACATCGAATCCGCTTCTAATCTTACTAACTTGGAAAACTATCTGAAAATTGTAATACCTCTGCTAAGTAAAGCATAAATATTAGAATTTCTTAAAATATGCTGCATAATTATTGAATAGGCTTAGGCTTAGCGATGGCGTCGTCATCAAAAAGAAAACAGCAGTATTAACCCAGAAGCATGTTATGCAACACCTTACATTCGAGTTGATGACGGCGCGACGCAGGAGACGCTAGACCTGCTAGCAACGCTATTTGCAAATTATCGAAACTATACAAAAACTAACTTGGTGCTGTACTTCGGAAACAGGTAAAACTATTGTGTGCTGTGTCCACTTTTCTGCAGATATTGTGGGTACTGTGCCCAAATCGTGATAGTCAGAGCCCTCTTTCATGAGAATCTGAACATAGATATTGTGCAGATAATTCGTCGTTACATCACAAGAGTCAGGGATGAGCTATAAATGAGGCTTTCAGTCCGATAGAGTGAATTGGCTCGGCGTATGCCACTCGATGTTTACACTCAGAAGCGGAGGTCCTCACTACTAAGCGGCAATCTCGTTTCTTTCCTGAGGTTGATGACTTTCAGATTTTCGAAGACAGCAGTTACAGACGCCACTAAACGTATACTGCTAGGGAAGTAGAGCATAACAAACATGACGATGCTAGCGAAATCATAAGTTAAAGTCTTCTCGTCCGTCCAAATTATCTGCTAAGTCGTTTGTCTTCTACAAATACGACATCTCTAGTGACATTCTTGTGAAGGAGTCTGTGCACATTTTCCCCAACTAATTATCTGCAAGTTAAGTGACCCGTATCGTAGGTGTTAACCAACCTCTGAACTTCACGAAATTATTAAAACGACGAAAAAACAAGTCTGTCAAATTAAGTCAATACCTTAATATCGGCAACGTTTTAGATCAAAATACGCATCCTGGAAATTCTAAGTACCCTCATAATCCCAAACAATGTTAAGGCCTGAAACGCAGTCGCCCAGTCTCGGACCAAGCAACTGTAAGGGTGTGAAAGAAACAATTTTTCTACCGAAAAATATAAGATCACCTTTAACTGGACGTCTCCTCGAGTCTTTAAATATTTGAACGATAATGTTCTAGGTATCCCAGTTTGCTCTAAGTGGGGACTTATCATCTCACCAGTTGAATTAGTTCGAAAACGTCCTTGTGCCAGAATAAAAGAACCATCTAAATATAGCGGTCTCTGTTAATGCAAAATAAATGTTTTTATTAATAAAAGCAACACTAAATCTCTTAATTGAGCACCGACTGTTCTGTAAACACTAACTTTCTGTTTAATGAAGAATTAGGTTTGTGAAATATAAAATTAAACCTGCATGTTTACCTCCACCTAAGATGTAAGGATTGGGGCCGGATATAGATGGGACAATTTCTTTTTCAACCTTTTCCCATGGAGATTCGATATTCCATCCACAGAGACCTACTTCGAAATCGCAGCGATGAAGTGGTGCGAATGACAAAGAATTACTCAATAAACAAAGGAGGTAAAATAAGGTGCTTAGCAATAGATGCATCACTCCTGAAAATTCCAATATTCTGGAAATAATTAAATTAGAAGCACACCCATAAATAGACTGAATATATGAATGAGTAATGTTAACAATTTTCGACTATTTTAAACTGAGAACAATGAAATTCTGACGATGTTGCTGCATTGACCCAAAGAAGAATCTCTGAATTACATTTAATTATATCCAAAACAACTAGAGTTATTTTAAAGAAAAGTATTTCCGGATAACTTTTAATGTGTAAAGTATTTGGAAATTAAAATAATCAAGTCTTTGCTAATCGGCCAAGAATTTACATGAATATCTCCACATGTGGATATACTTAGAACCGCAGAAAAATTTGAAAGCTAGAAATCGTTCTTTCACTTTACTTTTGTAACCATACTACAACTTTTCAGTCGACGTATAATGTTAGCACTTTAGTTTCTGAAAACGCTTTAATCGTAAACAAAGCCTCACAAAACAGTGGTGAACACAATTAGCCACCAAAAGCGGCAAAATCACTGGCTTAAAACGTCGAAGCCAATACTTGCAAGTGCTCTAGGAAATAACGTCGTCACCAAGAACAGAACGTATGGGTTCGCATACTTCAGCAGCGTTTTTCTCTTATTGGAATTTGTAGAGAATACAGTGGCGACTGACAACGCTCTGGAACGCCACGGACGTAGTACTGGTGCTCTACAAGCTGAACGAAAAACCGTCGTAGACACAAAAAGAACTCATGCGGCAGCTGGAACTTGACCATGAATAATTTCGAGACTATTGCATGAGATAGGAGAAATTCTGAAGTTCGGAAAGTAGGTATTGAGTGAACTCTCCGACAGCTCAACACTCAT
>JAJAVP010000529.1:1100-11625 GCA_020740425.3 Heterorhabditis indica
GTGTTGGAGAAATACTTAGACTGAACCCAAATGAAGAAAAGAAAAGAAATGATTTACATGATGATAACTAGGGAACACTTTAATTTATGTACCTAGCACAATTGAAGATACCCTCGCTATTAGAGAGAAGCAATCGTGGTTAGTTCCATTCATCCAAACACCTATATCCTTCTATGCTACGCCTAGAGAAAATTATACACATATANATATAATTCATCTACATACGTTTCTGAAGATATCACTTGATTTTATAGTGATTTTTAGAAATGACTTCTTATATTTGGGCAAATATACTGTAGTCCACATAAATTGACGATTTAAATTTATTAATCTTTTATTCACTATTCATTTGTAGCAAATAATAGAACACATGCATATTTGGAAATGTGAACAAACATAAACAATCGAATCGTTCCCAAACACTTTTTCGGATATTTACATCCCACCGTGCACACTTTGCGAGAGCACCGTCCAGAGTTAATAGTATACGGTATAATTCCAATAATGTAAAATACAAAATAACTACGCAAATAACCGAGATATCACAAAGATGAAATGTTGAGATCGAGGGTTCCGGCTAAAATAGGCATGTATTCTTTTTTTCCCTCTTATTTTTTGTCTGTTATTTTAAAATCCAGGACAACGCTAAGTCATCTCACCATTCAGTCCGCATTTCTCCCTTCCTAAATGTTGATTATTATTTATTTGCATAATTTCTATCTCAGATTGATTATCCTCATCTGTTGAGGTTAATGACGTCATTGGTGATGTCGTCAATATAGACGTTCTAGATAAATTTCCATTTCGAACGTCCATTGATGAAACAATCTAAAAGAAACTATTAGAAATTTAGTTTCGACTAGTAAAAGTTTAAAAAATATTTTAGGTAAGATGGAAAATATATTACTGCGCACATTTAGATCCACTGAAGAGTTAAGGGTTTCGGGAACAGTGGATGATCGGACTGGGAAAGGCTGAAAGGAATACATTTACCACATTTTTTTCTATCTCTGCCTATATACTAACTGTTTGAATGATTTCCGGTTTTCCACATATTTCTTCATCAATTCCAGACAGCTTCTCATTGAGAGGACTGATAAGACTGGTCACTGAACAGAATTTCTTGAATAACTGTATGAATCCTCATATTTTAGTATACTAAAATAAATACTTTTTCTTAATAGATATCAACATTTCAATAAGGAAATCACGCTTCCAAGACGTAAAATGCTAGCTATTCTCGACGTCTTACTTTAAATATTTCTCCAGTGTGCGGATATTTGTGTACATTTTATATCTTACACATTATATATATACTCGTACATGCATATATTAAACAATTTCATATGAGAAAACAATTGAAAATTAGGGCACGGTATCATCTTTTAGCATTTCGATTTCCTACAATTTCAACGACAATTTTCGTTTGAAAGTGTTTCTGGAACGTGGGAGCCTCTGAAATCGACAAATNCAAATTCATGAATACTGCAGTAGTCTTGGTGACAGTCCATGGAAAACACCCGAGGTGGTGGAACAGTGGAAAGCCGAGACAGACAAAGCGAAGTGTGAAGGAGCGCGAAACTCGGCGCCTTCTTAAACTGACGGTTGTACCTCTACATGTAGCGTATGCCAACGAAGTCAGTACGAAGGAGAAGCCAGACTCCCGGAACATCTTCCAGCGATCATTTTTGTTGAGTTTATAAAATAGCTCAGACTTTTAAAATGTTTCTCTGGCACACTCTATATGTACATACGAATATATATACATCGATAAGTAAATATCTCATTGACTGGATGCCTACACCTGTTTCAGTAATTAAATATGCATGCAATTTAAGAAATACCATGCAATTATCGAGCATAAAATCTTATTTTGCCATAATGATAATATTTCAATGGCTTTAACGGGATTTTGGATTTAAACAATTTTAAAATACATAGTTATATTAATGAAATAAAGCGAACTCGTTTTTCATTGCAATACATATTCCATAAAAGAACACATAAGCCACACAAAGCATGCTCAGAAAATTTGTCATCGACTAGGGGATATCTCATACAAAGACACACTGATGGGGACACAAACGAAGAAAACCTACACTTTCCGTTATACAACGGTTTCAGATTTAGGAAAGTAGGACGGGCTGAAATGTTAGTAGTGAGAAATTAGATAAATGATAGCGATCACTGGTCGAGAAAGATCTATTTTTATGCATCTTTAAAATTTTGAGAGGGTGAATGAGTGATGAAAAATATTTCTTACAAAGGAACAAAATTGGTGTTCATATATATATATATCTTTTTTGAATAAAGAGGTGAAACACCAACACGACTGTCGCTATAATGCAAGCAAGCTGTGTCTCAAAACTGAAAGTTAAAGACTAAGTTAGGAAAGCCAGAAGCAAAATGATAGTATTGAGATGAGCGATCAAGTGCCATCATGCTTTACAGATTAACGGCCAGGTGGCTTCCAGTTTTCAAAAGTTTCAAAAAGCGGATTACGTAAAATTGGATGAAAACATAACTCTATAAATAAATTATGACATTTCTGCAAAGGATTAGATTCACTCAAAAGTAACTAATCTCATAACTATCACTACAATGCTAAATAGCAAATTATAAAAACTTGTCTCACATACCCATTGATGAGTTTGTCGACATACTTACTGGCGTTTCTGAGGATGGACGACGTTGTGTATCTTGAGATGGTGAAGTCAAAGGATTTAATGGCTAAACATTACTTTCTATAAAATCATTTTCTTTCTTCATTTGCAATTATTTAAATAAATACAACTTTTTATTCGTTACTAATGCATGAGCGTAACAACATAACATTCACCAAAACATCGTATTTTCCATTCAAAAAAAATTAGATAATGAAAATTTCAAGAATTTTACGGCAAATAGTTACATGTGTGGTTNTTATAATTTCTAAACTCACTGAAGCTATAGCATTCGGAAGACTAACAGCTCTTTTCATGCGGAATGACTGAGATGGGAGACCAAAATTATAGAGACGTTGCTGGCGTTCTTTCCTTAAATAAGACTTTTAGAGATAATTTGATCATGTGCTTGGTTAAGTTAAACGAACTTGCTAAACATATTTGTTATAGCGACTTCTTGGCGTAATCGATCTAACTTCAGCATCGATTCCACAGCTTGAATTGATTTTGTGTAGGCTTCTATATAACTGAAATTATTTAACTTTTTGCTATTATATTCTAAGTAGCCATTATAACTATTTACGGTTCTTAAAGTTAGTTCTAATGAAACAAAAAAATACTAGGATTTTTAAAAGAATATGGTATTTCAATGCAATTTTGATCCAATGTCACACTTGAAAAAGACGAAATTGGTAAAATATTAGGATTGTGGAGCATATGTAAAGTTGACAACCAATTTTTAGATGGCATTATCTAAAAACATTAACTCGCCTCAACTGCCGACTTGTTTGACCCTCTTCACCATTTGAGATCAGTTCTTCATCAGTTGATGATGTATGACGCGCGGCCATTATCGCAAGAGAAGATNTATTTATTTTTAGACTTAAAAACTTCAGGAGATCGCTTTTGTGGGGTCGATTATACTGATTTCATTCATATGCTCTATTACCCTAAGTTAATTGCAAATGCATGGGATATATTTTAATGAAAATCAAACAGCTTATGAACCCCAAATGTTCTGAACTCGTTATATTAACAGCAAACATGACTACCTTTGGAAGATGTGCTACTACATCATAATAGACAGCTGTTCTGTGTAGTGCATCTGAACCAGAAATCTTCTTCCTTATCCTATCGGTGATACTAGCCTTTTTATAGATGTTTAAACATACACGTTTTCTTAGTATTAACTCCATAGAACATGGATGGGATAAACGAACAGAAACCTGGAAAGTTTCCAAAAAAAATACATCAGAGAACACTATATTATCCTATTAAAAATAATCCAGAAAACAGTTATAAACAATGAGTGATTGTTGTCAGTTTTGTGAATGGAGGTTTATAAAGTAAAGTAATAATAATTTTAGAAAATTTAACTGCAGTTTGTATAAATTTCCCGAAAATTGACACAAATATTTCAGCTTGAAATTTGGGAGAAGTTACAGTCTAGTACTTGAGTATTATCTCTTCTCGCTGGGCAATATTAGTTCACCTTCACAATTGCGTACACCCTTTCACTGGATGGAGTCGGTACATTAAGTGCAGAGTTCTCATGGATAGAACTGTCCCAAGAGCATGTGGCTATCATCTAAAAATGTATAATTCTTTTATTGCCTTATAACAAATTAAATTAATCTGTGCATTTCATAATAGATAAAATACTTATGAGGTAGATAGATCAAATATGAAAGAATATATCAGCGAAAAGGAATGTTCGTAAACAGTAACTCAGTAAAAAGTGAAAACCTCTTTATCATCATATTGTACAATGGGCAACATTATTAATTGTCCACCAACATGCTCCTTCGGAAGAATTGAATGAAGACCTGCTATCCGAGGTGTAGTCTTAAATAATAAAATTACTTTTAGTAGATAGAACGTTTATATATTTGCAAGAAATCTATGAAATATAAGTCTATTTACCTTAAAAAGACATTATTCAATATCACTTTGCATTTACTATTTGTTTCGTTAGTGAAGTGATAATATTTTTAGAAAATTTAACTGAAGTTAGCTCAATCTTTTTTGGGGTGTTTGAGTAGAGAGGATGTCAACAATTGAGAATAAATAAAGTAAAAACTTTTATAATTATACGATAAGAAAATAAAAATGTTTGCCATTCATGGCATACATAGAGAACTTTCACTATCATCATGGCGCAAAAACCATATAAAAAAGCAGTTCACATTACAGTTTTCAAGGATGCTCAATATCGGATCTCAATTTTATTAGTAAAATCAACTCACTCGTTGAAAAATTTTGGGAAATCTACAAGACTTAGCTTTTCTTATGATCTTATATTGAAAACAACCTATGTAGATTTTAAGCAATAATAATATTTGAAAATTGGGAGTGATTTAGTTAATATCTCTTAAAAAGAAAAGTAAATACATGTTTCGAAAGTAACCAGAAAATAATAGTGCCACCCACTAATTTCTGTACCGGAAATATGTGATTAAAATAACATTTTTTAGTAAAATGAGTAATTACCTCATCGCTGGTCATTTCACCCGTCATATCATCAGAATTTAAATCAAGAAATAACACAGGGACATGCCGTTCAACACCTGGTGGTGGACTCCTGAAAAATAAGTCTTATCAATATTTGTAACTGATAATGGAAAAATACTGGAATAAATCAGATTACAAAATAATGATTCGTCATAATTCATCGCTTGGGTCTCAGGTTTTGTTGGTGCATTCATGAACGAACAGAGAAAATGACTCACCAGTCACAAGGAGCTCCAGAAATACGCGTTGACTGTAGGGATCAATACAGCTGTTCGCTCTTCTTTGACCTTACCGATTGATCTTACGCTTATCCCTATCAAGTTTTAATGAAAACTGTGTGCCAAAAGATAGATAGTCATACCAAAATTTTAGACATTCTACTGGGAGAACATCACTGAACATTTACTCATATATTTAAATGACACAATTATAAAGTAATATAACTAATTCGATTAATTTTTTAAAAAATAAAGTAAGAAATTCAAGAAATTCACAATTAACAATACATAAAATTAAAAAATTTTCTACTAACACGAATCACAGTAGACAAAAACAAATACAGATCAAAGTGTTTTATAGTTAAACTTAAACATTTTTGCACCAAGTTTCGTCTCTCCTACTTCATTCTTGATTTTAACTTCACCAGAAGAAGTATTAGCAATTTCTATTATCTTTCTTTGAACGGCCGATTTATTAATAGACGGGAAATTAATTACAAAATATTCGACCTTCTCTTTGTAATCTTCAAAATGTTGTGGGTAGACCGAGTCCGAACCGTACGTATAGCGGTGGAAGCTAAATGTGGTCAACCGACATAAACAAATACTATTTGAATAAAACCCCATGAAAATTAATTTGTAAATGAAATCTTGAAATGAAGAATTGACTTACAGCTCGGCATATGTCCACCCAAGGGTGAGATTACAGCCCACTTTTAACGACTCACATTCTTCGATAGCAATATGTGCTAAATACTTCATGCTTCTGTGGGAAACTACATGAATTCCCATATTAAGAAAATAATCTTTAAGAGTATAGACGGCTGCTAACCACAGCTTAGCAGCCGTCTGGATTAAATTCTGTGGGCTTAGGTTGTAGTAAAAGTTCGCATCCTTGATGAACTCTTCAGCAGTATAGAATTTTTGTGTATTCTAAAACAAATTAATATAATAAACGATGGCTTTAGCTGTGTGAGTGATTTGCTTATGATTTTAATCATATTCTAATTACTGATTTAATAACTTACCGAAGTCACCGTGTCCCAGTCTTCAGATATTTCAAGTTCGCCCTCATCTTCTAGCAACGCAAGCTAAACATAATAGATATAATGAATGTATTTGTTTGGAGATTTAAAACTTACTAAATCTTCTACATTGTCCAAAACGTTGTCTTTATATTTGTACTTTTTGGACATTTTTTGAGAAATATTCAAACTTGTAGCAGGATAACTAAAAACAAAGCATTATTAAAATTTAAAAACACCATCATTATAATAGAACAAAAGCAAAAAAAAATAATGTTAGCGGCTAAAACGTGCAAATTTGATGCAGTAATGTTTTTCGTCATCGAAATATTTCCATAAGTGCATTTACAAGTCAATATCTGCTATATCAATTTTACAGGTATAGTCAAGAGAGCTTACGTAACCGTAAGAGAAATCATGCAAAAACTTGAATATTACCATTCGTCCTGTGTGCATTGTTTTTCAAAATCTCTATATTATTAAAACCAAAATGCAGATCAAATAATAAACCATAGTTTTTCGAAATACAAATTTTCATATTTTAAAAATAACTTAGTTTTAAAATTGTACTAAAACTTCGATTTACTGGTTGACATAACATTCAAGGCATAGAGCGGACAAGTGATTTTTATCTTCCGCCATTGATACTCATACATGTTCCAAAAGGTGCATGAGACGAGTTGTCGGGTTTAATAAATAAACCCTGTAGTGAACAATATTTAGATGTATATGGGCGGTTGCTTCTTTACTAATGATGATTTTTGGATTGGTCGGTTTATTAAGAGTGGAGATTTGTTGGTTTGTGTAGTTATTCTTATTATATATAATTAGGTAATAAGTAAGTCGTTTATTAGCCATTTTCACCCAACCCATCTTCTTCCTTAAGCTCCCATATCACGGAAGTTGTTCAAAAATAAACGTAAAGCACATATCTGTATATATGTTGACGTGGAGAATACTTTATTATGTAGGCTTTNGCTTTTTAGTAAATTTAGAAATAACTAATACTAACTGGTAGATATGCTTTTTGGCTGTTGAAATATATATATAATTAGTCGTTTATTAACGAGCGAAACTCGTGAGTGAGAGAGCGGCAGATTTGTTACCAATTCGAAGCTAAGAAAACGTGTTCCTATAGATATTCTGTGAAAAGTATTTTTTTGGTGTTGAATTTTGTATACTACTTTAATGTACTTATATGCTCTCTAAATCATGCCTATTTTAGAAAAATGATGCTCTTACGATCTTTGTAAATAACGGTTTTGAAGCGGATGATTTTTACTACACATCTTTCGAAAANCTCTTCGGGATGCTAAAGAAGCGCATCGATTTTGTTCGAAGGGTGGTGTATTTTATTATAAGTTGCCCTGCAACGTTTCGACGAAGTCAGGGAACAGACTGATCTTCCATGTGCCAGTCCTAATTCAGCAAATTAAAAGGTACACTGTCATTTCTGTCATATGGGGATTATCAATTATTTAGTTATCCTATTATCAATGTAGGCTACATTTCTGANATGCCTATTTTAGAAAAATGATGCTCTTACGATCTTTGTAAATAACGGTTTTGAAGCGGATGATTTTTACTACACATCTTTCGAAAAAATATATAGCTATATTGATGTTTCAGCCAAAAAAACCGCCAAGTAGGTCAAAAATTTCATTTTCGCTCTTCGGGATGCTAAAGAAGCGCATCGATTTTGTTCGAAGGGTGGTGTATTTTATTATAAGTTGCCCTGCAACGTTTCGACGAAGTNTTAGTTATCCTATTATCAATGTAGGCTACATTTCTGAGATTTGAACTGATGTGAGAGGACGTGCAGTATGTGTCCAACAGCATTTCTATTGATGGAGTGAGTGTTAAGCAGATAGTTCATTTTAGTGTACGTCTAAACTGGTGTTTCGTGCAAGAAATTAGGTTCGTATTAGCTTTGGATATACGATACTTAGCCAGAATTGTCCTAAGACATGACAACTGTTTCCAGGTGTGCTATGCCAACTATGAAGTAGAACAAAGTCAATGTTGATAGGCTAGCGGAACTTGTGGAGCAAGAGAATGTCAGATGTTTTACAAATACTAGGTAGGAAAGCGTGTTTCTGCGAACATTCTATCAAAAATCAGTTTTCCTTGGTTTTGGATTTTNTATACGATACTTAGCCAGAATTGTCCTAAGCCATGACAACTGTTTCCAGGTGTGCTATGCCAACTATGAAGTAGAACAAAGGCAATGCTGATAGGCTAGCGGAACTTGTGGAGCAAGAGGATGTCAGATGTTTTACAAATACTAGGTAGGAAAGCGTGTTTCTGCGAACATTCTATCAAAAATCAGTTTTCCTTGGTTTTGGATTTTNTTGTTTGGTGTTTAGTTATGATTGATTGTAAGAACCCTCGAATTTCCATGTACTTTAGTTAGAATTTTCCCATAAAGGATTGGAAGCAAACTATTGCTCTTGGAAGCTAGCGTTGGAGAAGTTGGTTTGTTAGGTTTTTTAAAGTTGAGATCTAAGGCTAGAATCTTTTGCGATTCCTGTATTGGGTAAATTCTGAAGGCTATGTTCTAGGNGATGCCTGTTCTAATCCAACAAATAAGAAGGCAGGCCGTAATTTATATTATATGAAATTGGTTTACTTATCCTAAAATCCATGTAGGCTATGTTGAATGCTCCCTGACTGCAGTTCTTTCTTGAACAGGTAGGCCTTTAAGTTGTTTGGTGTTTAGTTATGATTGATTGTAAGAACCCTCGAATTTCCATGTACTTTAGTTAGNGATCTAAGGCTAGAATCTTTTGCGATTCCTGTATTGGGTAAATTCTGAAGGCTATGTTCTAGGTGCTTGCTGCTGTCGTTAATGGTTTCTGTGAGCGATTCGAGAAACAATTCTCACTTAAGGTGTGCTGTAGCAACCACGAAGCAGAGCCTCATTGATAGAAGCGTGGAACTAGTCGATCGGTTACTGCACAATTTAAGCCGAGGTATGCATTCATTCTTTAGAATTTGCTTTTTTCATTTTTCCTGAGTTTTTTTGTAGATTTATGGAAGGCTTTCAGATCAGGTAACGTTATCGAGCGAGAGTTTGGCTGTGTACTCTTGAGCAAGCAACGCATGCTCGTCGACGGCAGCTCTTCTCCAGAAAGGTGAGTTTTTTTTTGTTGTTTTAATGGCTGGTCTTANCACAGTTTAAGCCAAGGTCTGTATTCACTATTAAATTAGCTTTTTTTCCCATTTTCCTGAGTTTTCAGTAGGTTTACGGAAGGCTTTTAGATCGGATAAACGGCTTTCCAAAAAGAGATCGTTTGCGCACTCTTGAGCAAGCAACGCATGCTCGTCGACGGCAGCTCTTCTCCAGAAAGGTGAGTTTTTTTTTGTTGTTTTAATGGCTGGTCTTANAATTGTCTGCGTAGAGCAGTGACAGTATCTGTCCGGTGAAATTTCTGCCCGCTGAGCTGTAGAAGAGTGCATGTTCTTATGGCTGGCTATTGTTCCCCAGTTCTATATAGAACTCTTTCTTTGTTTCGTTAGCCTGGATAGAATCCTTCGCACCTTATTTTCGTAGCAGCTGGTTATTCTCCCTTTTCACAATGTATTGTTTTTAGGCGTCTGGATCCTCGTCGACTACCAATTCNCTTATGGCTGGCCATTGTTCCCCAGTTCTATATAGAACTCTTTCTTTGTTTCGTTAGCCTGGATAGAATCCTCCGCACCTTATTTTCGTAGCAGCTGGTTACTTTCCCTTTTTCACAATTAACTGTTTTTAGGCGTCTGGATCCTCGTCGACTGCAGTAGAAGAGGTCTTTCCACTCAAAAAAAATTTAAAATTACCAACCAGAATGCGAACAAAGCGGGTAGACATTTTGATGTAGAACTGGGAGTGAGCCGTTTCGTACTTACCCACCATTTTGCCCATTCCCTTCTCTCAACTGCCAAGTGTATGCAAAAGATGTTGCTGTTTTTTCTCGTTTTTGTAGCATTTAATATCGCGACATTTAGTCGCACTCTGTTTTGAATTGAAAAGTTGCGTCGCCTAGGAGGTAGTGAAAATCAATTCTGAATATCGATAGCAGAGAGCTAATAGAAATGCGGCTTTTGCGTACACCTAGTAGTTTGTAGT
>JAJAVP010000531.1:11786-23288 GCA_020740425.3 Heterorhabditis indica
TGAAACAAATGCATTAGCCTATAAGCAGAAGAGGAAGTGTGCTTTTGGAAGTTGATAGTTTTTTTCAAGCAATCTCGAGAACGTTCAGAGATGAGATAATTGGATGATGTTTAAAACATGGGCCAAGCAGACATTAAGAGGCACATATACGCTATCCTAGTGAATCGCTGTCATATATGCTAATTTAACAACACTTGAATTTTGTATCAGATTTTCTGGCGGATCCGTTATATCTGTTGACCTTTGCCACTACTTAAAATGGTGTGAAAAATTAGATAAATTATGACCCTTAGATGTGTAATAGTAAAAAAATATAATTGTATGGAATAACCATGCTTCACAACTTAGCACTTTTTCCTTATATGTGAGGTCGTTTAGGATAAATAAAAGCTTATATATGAAATATTTCTTGTACCGCACTTCCAGACTTCGAGAAAATAGATTAACAAAAATTTCTTGGTATTACTTGAAAAAAAGTAATGCAGATTTTTCCCAGAAATATTTGCCTTAAAACAATCTATACACTATTAACTAAAAACAGCTTTTATTGTGCCTATAAGGTGGAAAGTCGGGAAACTAAGGAATAGTACTGTACATCTCAACATATTTAGGAGAAAACTTCTCCAATTACTTTTAAATGATTAAGTAGGTAACTGCTTTTAAACATTTGTGGCTGGAAAACTGGCTTGGAAAGGAGTGGTTTGCCGAAACATGGGTAATTAATATTTTTGTATCAACTTTACAGTGGAAAAATATGACTTATTAATATTGTTCAAACTTCAGAAATAATATGCTACTAGTGAAAAATTTTCTCTGTGAATGCTTTGAAAAATTCTTCTTAATTTTTTCTTAAGAACCACTTATTATTAATTAAAGTACCTATTATACAAATCTTATTTCTTAACCATCTATTACCTTTCAACACGTTTTTCACCAACTGTGTTGCCGAAATTTGGTCTTGTTCTCTGGATCCTTTAGTTTTTGCACAGTAATCGCTATATTGGCAAATCATTGAATGAAAAGTATAGTATATATAGATGAAGCAAAAGCACATTTTAATGAAATTAATTTCTTAAGAGTGTTTGATTTATTTTGCCTCATTCTATAAACAACGATGAACGTAGCTATGTTTTTCTAGGCTCTGTCTCTTAGTTATAAAATCTGCATTTGTATTCTATGAATACAATGACAGCCGCCTACTTAAAGCACTCCTTCTCACTCAGGCTCAGTGACGTGTTTCCCGAATCACAGCACCGACTTGAGCAAGTGGTGCGGAGTGGATGTAGTCTACTCCTTGCTGCTGGTCGAGTGACACACGTCACTGAGTCTGGACGAGGGGCTTTAAGAATATTGCCTCCACTGTGTGTAAATTTTACTACTGATGTTAGGCAAGAAGAAATAGAAATTAGTAATATTATAAACTTAATACATTGTTAAATAGCTGTTATGATAAGATGAGTATATTTATATACATAATTTCAGAACAATGTGTAATACCAATTTAATTATTTTTGTTTTCACTATCAGTCTTAGCTTCATCAGCCTTGTAGAAGCTTGGTGTAAGTTTTCCTCCACAATTACTTAATTAAATTTTTCAAAAACAATTTTGTTAATATACTGTAATCTCAGTAGAAAAACAATAGTTTTGTATTATTATAAGTAATTTTAATTAACTCATAGCAATAGAAGGAGGTATACAAGAGAAAAAAAGTATGCTGCTCAGACTGAGCCATCCACAAAGCTTTGATGCTTATATTCCGGAAAAATGTACTTTTGCTGAGAAGAATTTTAACTTTCAACAAGTAAAACTATCATTTCAGACCCGATGTATGGAATGGGAATGGGTCTTCCAATGTATGGTATGCATGGATATGGCATGGGTGGAATGGGATATGGTATGCTCTATCCTTACGGAATGTTCCGTCCCTACGGAATGTGGGGAAAGTAGTCTATACCAAAATATTAAGCATTTTTCACTAACAAGTATAGATTAGATATTTAAATACTATGAATATTCCACTTTTATCAATATATGTGATATTCTAAACTTGTACACTTAAAGGTTTAATTTATATGATTTAATTCTCAAAATAAAATACATACATATAAAGTTAAAACAAGAATACGTTTTATTCATGTTGCGACTATTGTTCACAGATTTAGAAGAACTAGGTTCTTCATTTATTTTCTGTTTAAAACGACGTCTGCTTTACTTTTGATTACACATACAATGTACATTTCAAATGAGTTTCACAATACTATTTTCGTCTCATCTTTTGTTCTGCCAATGTAATTAGTTCATTACGGCAAAACGAATGTACGGATAGCACCATTTCGAAGCGTAAGCCCCATGTCCTGTCTGTCGAACCTTGCACTCAGCATTTTTCTATTCCTTCTTTTTGTAGAATCGTTTGAAGCCTGGGCTGCTCTTCTAGGTGAGTGATTTGGGTAAAAAAGCTAGTACGATTATGTTCTTTTAAAATATCCGGTGAATATATGCATTGCTAAATAATCAATTAGCTGGTAATTTTGCAAACTGTCACTCATTGCTTAAAATTAAATACTCTGTATAACGAAGTACAAATTTGTATTATTCAATGTAGAATTTTAACATTTTTTAAAGCAATTTATTTTTCACACTGAGAAGTGGATATTTCAAAAATAATAAGACAAACGAAAATGGATAATTTAAAATTAAAGTAAAAACAATCTATTAGAAGTTTAGGCATGGGACCACCTATCCGATTAGGTGTAAATTTGAGCAGGCTAGGCATGGGACGTTCTATACAACCACAACATCAGCAAGGCAATCAATATGGATATGGTTCCACTAATGCTTTTGTCCCAAAGCCTTTTGGATTTGGCATGCCATATGGGAAGTGAAAACTAATTGTTTGGTAATGGACATATTAGTTTGTATTTAGTCACTACTAAGCAAACTATAATACAATGTACTTATTAAATAAAATGTTGATAAAAATTCGAAGCAACCACATGTATCTATGTCTAAATAAACTGTGAAGTTTCAAGAGCATAAGAAATTTCGGAGGAATTGGGAAGGCAAGTGGTGGTTAGTCTTTTTTCATAAACTCTACAGGCCACAGAACTATTTTCATTGCATCACTTCAGACAACCTACGAGTACATATGGGGGTCAACCAATACTATATTCATGGAGTTCTTTAAATAATCTATAGCTCTTATTTAAACATAGTAACATCCCTGTAGGCATGAAATAAATTTAAATCTGATTGTTGAAAACCGTAGTATTACATAAATTTTCTGTTATTTTATGGAGCTTGGTGAATACTCCAAGATTTATATGTACAGTGGCATCGAGGAGTAGCGGGCTCAAATCGCATGGAGTGCACCGCGTGGACCACTGAGTAAAACCCTCTTCTAAGTGACCTACTCCNCTAAGGCGTTTAATAGCAGAGTACAAGTTGACCACAAGAGACGTAGGGCATTCTATGATATAATCATCTTTCTATAGTTCATATTTTCTTTCTCAACTGATACGCATTCTATTTTCATGCACTGTCAGAAGTGATCAAAGTAGGAGGCCGCTCTACCACTGAGTTGTTAGCCCAAATTCAAAGTGTTAAATTGCATATCTAAGATGTGAGATATGCTGATCTCAACAATAAATTTTAAAAAGGGTACATGAGAAAGAACCGACTCTTGTATCACAGATTGTAGAAGGTAAAGCTAATCACTCGTCTGGAAAGCTTGTGGCTTTTTGGAGGCGTGTACTTTTATACCAGTCAATTTGTTACAATTTTTTAAAAGTATTTTTTGTCTGGAAATATTCTGACATATTTAGAGCCTTATGACAGGAAAGGTATGTGTATGCGGCAAAAACATCTAAAAACAAATATTGTGATGCGACTGACCAAAGTGTAATTGTGGGCTACCAAATATTGTTGATAATTGTTCGCTATTCGTTTAAACTACTACTGAGTCATTGTTATAGATTAATAAAACATAGACTATAACTAATTTAATCGAGGTCTAGAACAACCTGAATTAGTTACCATCTAAAAAAAATTATGTGACTAGTTCTTTGCACTCCATTATGCCAAGATTTTTACAGTCCTCGATCTATTGTTTGTTATACTATGCGGACAATGGGAAAATGGTACAAACGATAGCAAAGATCCATCGATGACTTCACAGTAAAACCGGAATAATCCAAGAGTATAAATGTGAAGGTGTGCCAACACTGTCAAATTGTCCATCCATTACGAAATGGCTAAAAATTTTCTACTACCGCTGTTGTTCGCAGGAATTATCGCAGTAATAAATGCTCAGTACTATACTGAAGGATCCGGTAAACATTTCCGTCTTATGATATAGATCAGGCTTAGAGTTAGCCTAATTTATCTCTTTATTTAAACCCAAAATTTAAAGAAGCACTACTTTTTATTCTTAAATCCAATCAACAAGCACTGTATTCTATCTCTAATATATAACAGTACTGCTTATATTTTCTTTTGAAGTTTAATATAAGTCGGTCTGTCCATGATAAAAATAGTAATTAATAAAACCAATATTCCAGGCTATGGAAGACCATATGGAGAGTACGGTGGGTATCATAGACAGGGTTACGATGCTTACCGAAGTGGAGTGGGTAATGGATATCCAACCTCACATTCCCAAAGCAGCTATCGTGGAGGATATTCTCCTGAAGGATACTACAGCGGATATCCTAGTGTGCCACATTCTGTAGGAAGATATCCTATTGGTGGACACTATAGTGGAGGATATCCTACCATTTATTTGCAATAAAAAAAGTTAATCAATCATTTAAGAATTTTAAGAATTTTAAAATAACAGTCTGAATGTTTCCCTTCTACACGATTAGCTTCGCTTGATTGTTAAAACCTTTCCTACTAATAAATCAAATTAAATCTGCTCTTAGAACATTATTTCACGACACTGAAAATCATTATCAAATACTTTTTAAAGGCTAAGTAGTTTACAGAATGATTTACCAGAACAGGTTTGCGCTTTTACATTGTCATGATGACATTTGTTTTCTCCTTTTCATATTATTATTCTTAAAAATGGAATTTCTAAGAGTGACCACCATTGTTCAAAGGTATAATTAGCTACAATACATTTATTGACATTAAGGAATTGTTTCTCAGAAACAACCTCCGCGTACAATAAGTGAAGACTTGGTGCCAAGTTTGTTCTTTACTAATAGTGGTTATTTTAGTAAGTTCCAACCTAAAGCATTCTTTTATACGTTATTTTAAAAATTTATGGTTAACTACTACACTAGAAGAAATTCTACACACAATATCATTTTTTTAAAAATAGCCCTAAATAATTATGTATGGGAATAAGATACCTGAATACTATTGTTCGATACATGAGGTACCACTGTAGACTGAAGAGTCGTTGTCATCTCAGCAGTATATTTTGAAGCACTGCCACTAACATCTGCATGAAAGCTTAAATCATCAACGTAGTTTGTAGAGTCGACTTCATCTGGAGAATGATGGTGGAATTCTGTCTTAGATTCTACTTCATTATTGGAGACGTTAGTACTTTGTAGTGACGGAGTAGTAGTGACTTCTTGAGAGCTGATATTAGCATTTAAGGTTGTTCTAGTACTGGGAATCTTAGATCCGGTGATTGACGTGCGTGATGTATACTAAATGTACGCATTATATAAATTAGATTTAACGTAATTACCTCATTTAGTAATGAAAAGTTATACATTGATTTAGGTACCTACTTCTTTGAAATTAGTATTACTTGTATTATTATCATTAGGTGGTATTGGGTCAAAAATCGCATTCTCAGAGATTGATGTTGAATTCTGGAACTCCAATTGTTGTGCTAGTGATTCTTCTTCTATTGCCTAGAATCATAAATGGCTATGATAGACCAGTAATGTCGATAATTCACAATATTTACCAATATCAGTGATGAAAAAAAAATATACATATTTATTTAAATACAAGATTCTATTTACGCCACAAATAGAAGTTTCAAAGCATTTATTACAGTACATTAAACCTAAATGCCTACTGCATATTACATATTGTTAAATAATCACTGACCTTCAATATGTTACGTAAAGCCTTTTCTTCCTCAATAATCATGGCTGGGTCATTTCTTCTTTTTTCCATAGCTTCTATCTAAAAATTACTCTACCTTGATTTAACCAAAGTTCAGCCCACCATTCTAAGACAGTTTTTGTGTCATCTGTTGTTCATCTCTAGAAAATTTAAACTATTACAATTTCCAAAGTAATTAGCTATAAGCCTTACAAATTGGGCTCTCTTTGCATTATATTTGAGCGGAAGTACAATAAAATGTATTACAAAATACCTCTTTCATAATTGCATCAGCATTGATTTGAAAATTTTCGCCGTTATTTTGGTAGAAACCACCGATAATTTCCTATAACTTTACGAGACAGAATAAGTTTTAAATAGTGCAAACTGTTTGTAATAATGCTCTCAAATATTACTAAATTCATTTGCAGCAAATTATAATAAAATTAACTTTATCTGTTAAGATTAATATCTACTATTAATTTAATGTTTCCATTTAATATATATTGGAGTAATAAATTATAGTTGAGTTGGATTTCAAAGATCATCAACCTGAGCATCACGTAATTGCACCCTATCAACAGGAGTGGAGTAGGAAATAGAGCAAAACACTAGGATTCCCCAAAAGTGATACATCTAGAATTATGGTACTGTAATGAACAAGGCATGAGATTGATACGAACAGATACTGTAACGAAGACTTCATGTGAAATCCGGAGTGTATTTGAAAGCAACCAACCTCATACACAAATAGACGCCCAATGATTAGTGAGAAGCAGCACTTCCGTTGTTAGAATTGATAACAGCTCTCAACGTTTGATTCTCTACTCTAATTGTACTTTTTTATGCATTCACACCGAGAATGGCTTTTTCACATCGATTATGGAAGTCACATTTAATTAGCCATGTTGAAACACAACATTTATGGTACTCATTTTAGGCAATCAGAATTGGGCTTAGTTTTTAAACAAAATATCCAAAAGTTGTGCTGATTACAACTTTTTCTTTCCGTTTTAGAGCTTGGAATAGTTTTTCCGTCTGAGTTTTTAGCATCGAAAAAAGTTTTCTCTATAAAAAACGATGTCCATAAACATACTGTTGACAATATTTTCATTCATTACTATTGGTACGGTGAATTTTATAAACCAAAAAAAAAGTAAACTGTGGTTATCATTTAGTAAAATCGAATAAATTAAAAGTCAAAGCTTTTCACTGGTCATGAACCTGTACGGAATTTTCATATATACTTTTAATCTTTTCTTTATCATAAAACCCAGTAGCTTGTAGGTCCATTGGATAAGCAACCTGTGTATTTCATACAGCCCTATTTGAATTCTGTCTAAATTATTTAAATTCAAAGGTATCTTTATCAAAACAAAAGTATAAAGTCACACTAGCTTTAATATATTGTAAATATAAGCCACTGTACCATAAGGTTCGTGTCCTCGTAGATATCACTGACTCTCATGTTGTTGACAATATTCTTAAGGCTTTCTTCATCAAATCCCTTTGAAAGTGGAAACAGTGATAGTGACATAACGAGAAGTTCAGTGTGGTGAAACATTTGAAATGTGTAAAAACATTAATAACATTCATCCATTTGGTAAAATTTATCTCAAATATTAGTATTTCAAACCTTATTGGATTAAACTTATACTCAGTATTTGTCATCTTTAATTTATTTTCCTAACTGATGTTTGATTCAGATTAATTAAATTTCAGTTAAATATTTTATTCGAAAAATGTGCCATTTGTTAAGGAAACTAGAGATTGTTTCGTTCCTATGATTTTGCATGATATTGGACTTAACCTTTGCTTGAAAGGCAATTGTAAGCAGCCGAATTTACAAGGCTGAATTAAGAATGTACTCCCTCACGTGTTTACTCGGCTTAACAGAAAATAGTAAATGAAATAAGTTCACTTAGTTTTTCCAGATAGCTTTTGTGGGCATAAATATATATTACTTATATTTAATAGACAAAAGTTGTTTATAGAATTAATTCGTCAACATTTTCATAGCAACAGCAAATAGATGCTTCACATGAGTTCAAAAATATTTCTCTAAAAATATATTCCGTTCAAAATTTTGTCATTACTTTGCAACTGGGAGGGAATTTCCGTTACTGTTTTAATAATAATACAAGATTATATTACCTAACAAAACATGTTGTGCTTGAAATTCTCATTTCCCTAAACTAAAATAGGCACCCATTTTTATAAATGAAACGACTAGTTCTTTTGTGATACTACTTAGATATAAGCATTCATTTATTAAGAATTCTTAAAGATACTTCAAAATTTAATGCTTTCAACGATAAACTTTACATCGAAGTTCCCGTAGAATTCTTTTAGAAAGCCAGTCAAGTTATTCTCTCGATCTTCAGCTGAATATATATTATTATCGATTATGATTTAATGTTATTTAAAGCACTTTTTTGCAATTATCAGAAAATAACTTATATCTACCGACAAATTATCAGTATAACTAAATGTTTGGACTTTGTGGCTCTAACATAATCACTTTAACATTCCTACCATTTCTTCTGTTTCTGTTTCCCTGTAGCTCTAGCTGTTCGGCAGCTTCGAAATTCTTCATTTTTTCCCGCATTTTTTTAATTCGATCTTCCAGAAGCCTTTTCTGTATTCATATATTTTTTCTACAAGAACATTAACATTCTGTCAAATCTTCAAACTATTTTATACCAATACATTAAGTAATAAATTGCGCATTTTTGTTATTAATTTGTGAAACTAATATATACAATAAATGATTGTTGGAAACAGTGAGGAATTATATACATTTATTGCGTTTTCAGCATATTCAGCAAATCGACCTGAATCGTATATTCCTGATATCTGAAATTCTCTAGGAACCGCTACCTATAAAAAGAACATTGTTATCAATTGTCGAGATGATCAATAAACAGTTTTGTTTAATATCATTTTTTCGAAAAACCAAATTGAGTGATTGTGATTGAGTCTGCTAAACTGCAATGGAATTTGTAATTTATCTCACTTGGAAAGTGACTGTGATGGCAATTCGTCATAGCAAATATTGATAATAAAGAGAAATTTACTGTATAGTGCTAAATAATTAAAAAGAGCTAGAGTTTTAAGATGGAGCGAGCTTACATGGATATCGACACTTTGAAGTAAATCACTGATTTCTAGCTTTTTCACCAATGTCTCGATCTGAGTTTGTCTCTGTTTCATTGAGGAACATGAGGCGTAACTTGTGATTGCTAGGAAAGCAATAGAGAATAGCATAGTAAGGAGTCTAAAGTATATTTTTATTACGCAAAATTTGTTTATTCATTATTATAATATCATATTTATCGTTTTGAGAAGTTTTACTAATTTATGTTTAGCTAGAACAGACCAAATGAGTGGAACAATGCCTAAATGGAAACCAACCAACCTTCAGTGAGTATAACCTTTAAGTGAGAAAAAATCAGTAAAGTATTAACTATTTCTGGCGAATACTCAATTGCCAATGACATCACTTGTTTCTTTAAGTTGAATAAATTTTGAATTAACAGCTTAGATATTCCTAATTTTGTACCTACTGATATATTTTTTAATGATATTGCTAATTTAATACAATTTTTCTTTAACATGGAAATTTGAAATAATGTTTATTGCATGTATCAATAAGCCTATCTATTTCTGGAGTGATGGTGCAAATCCCATTCTTCTTTGACCTATATCGTAAATGTTACAATATTGTCGGATAAATGGATCTCCCAAAATCCAGCTAGGACCAAATCCTCCAAACTCAAATGGAAATACTGCGAATAAGCAGATTCCACTACCAGCCTATAAGAATTTTTTAAAATAAATTTCTAAACAACTTTAATCTATATTTTACAGGATATCAAATTGAAATTATGCCGCCATCATGCTTTAAATAAATAAGAGAAAAGTATCTGTTAGAAATAGGTACACTGAAATCATGTAAATAGAGTTTGTTTAAATAGAGTAATCTATATATATACTTACATCAACTATATAATTTACACTTTCAATACTATAGGTTTGAGTTCCAATGATAATGTCAAGGGTTGGTGGTTTGGCATCACATGGGATAAAATATGATTCCTGATAGATGTCGTACTAAAAATATAATTTCAAATAAAGTCAAATTTTCATGTGTTTACTGTCTAGTACTAAAAATGTCTTAATTCTTGTTAATATATACCTAATTAGATAATTACAGATGATTATACTGTTCAGAACTTTGGATCAAAAGACCAAAAACCTACAGATGTTTTCATGTTTGATTTTGAATTTACAGTATATTGAAACAATACTTACGACAGCTCCAGCCTTTCTAGCGAGATTATCAGTTATAGATTTAGGTCCACCGATGAAAGAAGTACCGGTGTCAGATATTACTTCGTAGGTTCTAGTTGTTGAATAGGTACCCATTTTAAAACCATTAACCTATAGGAAAGGAAGCATAAAGTAATATTAAGAAAGACAATCCAAATAAAAAGATAAAGTAAAGTAGGAAATGGAAGATGGAAAATCTTTAATGCAAAAGCCAATAATACAAACTCGGAATTGATAGTACGTTGCTGATGATAGACGATGGAAAGCAATGACTGGACCACAGTTCGTTGTATCAATAGCTCCATAAGTAAAAAGACCTCCATTAACACCGTCTGCTGAACCTCTGTGCTCAAGCCATACAGTGAACAGTGGCTCATTCAAGAGATCTAAAATGATTTCTCTCACTAGCTCCATTTTATTAAGTGTAACCTAGAGGTCTAGTCCTTCTTTTCAGCACTGATATAACTATTCAGAGACCATATAAATTCCCGTCTTTTTGCCAATTTGTAGTGTTAGTCTTGTAGTTTTTAAAAGTCATATATTGCGATTTCATGGTAAACAACTCCTCACAAAACAGTAACAAACACAACAAGCCACCAAAATCTGCATANGCCACTGCATTCTCTACGAGTTCCAACAAGGGAAAAACAGTGCTGAAGCATGCGAATCCACTCGCTCTATTCTTGCTGAAGATGTTGTTTCCCACAGCACTTGCAGATATTGGTTTCGACGTTTTAAAGCCGCTAATTTTAATGTTGGTGACCGAAAACGCTCTGGAATGCCACCAACGTCGAACACTGGTGCTCTACAAGCATTTCTGGATGGAAATCAATCGTAGACCAAAGTAACTCGCAGAACAGCTGGAAGTGGGTTAAACATTGGTTTCGAGACGATTACATGAGATGGGAGCAATTTTGAAGCTCGAAAAATGGGTACCGTATGAACTCTCCGAAAAATCTATAGGTCAGGCACGACAATCCTAAACGCACACATTCTTGGGTAGACGCTGGCCGGCCATCAACGCCAAAGGCAAAACAAAACATCCGTGACGAAGAAGTTCTTCTGGACATCAGGTGGGGATTTGAAGGCTGTGCTGTTTT
>JAJAVP010000531.1:25621-37638 GCA_020740425.3 Heterorhabditis indica
TAGTTCAAAATGGTCTGCTGAGTACTCAAAGCAACATGCGGCCTAGCGTTGTCATACAGCAAAATCACCTTCCTACTTCGTTGTCCATTAAATGGCCTTTTTGTTCTATAAATTCGGCCAAATTAGTCATTTGACAACGGTAGTGTTCGGCAGTAACCGTCTCGCCCGGTTGGAGGAGCTCGTAAAACAGCACACCCTTCGTATCCTACCAGATACGCAGAAGAACTAATTTGGTGCGGATGTTTGGTTTTACCGTTGACGCTGATGACTGGCCGGAGTCTCCCCAAGAATGTGTGCATTTAGGATTGTCGTGCCTGATCCGTTTTTAGTTGCCGGTAACAGTTCTCCACAAGCAGTCCTTTCTATGTTGTCTGGCAAACAACAAGATGCATGTGTTGAGACGGCAACCGATACTGTTTTCGGAGAGTTCATACGGTACCCATTTTCCGAGCTTCAAAATCGCTCCCATCTCATGTAATCGTCTCGAAACCAATGTTTGACCCACTTCCAGCTGTTCTGCGAGTTCCTTTTGTGTCTGCGACGGATTTTTATTCAGCTATGTTTCCAAGCTAATGCTAAAAGAAAATTCCACAAAAGTGTTTAAGTTTATGCGATATGTGCACTAAAAACTGAGGAAATACATAACCATTTTTTTAAACCAAACCAATTGCTTCAATATGTGACATGGACTATTACTTAGGATTGCTTAATAAGCATAGGTCTCTTTTGCATCACTTGCAAAATTTCGTTAATTTACAAGCGAAATTAGACTGACTCGCAAGTTTGCGCTGGAACCCAAAGATTGGAAGATCCAGTATCGAGAACAGCCGAAAAAGCCTGCTCTGGACTACCAATTGTTATGTTCCCTATATATTCGTTATCTCCATAATCATAAACCTGCAAGTGTTTAATTTCCTTCAAGTAATGTACAACAAATTAACGGGGAATTTATATACTAGCCGTAAATATCCTAAATATACTATTGGGTGAGGGTTAATAAACCGTGTATGCATTAGAAGAATATTAGAAGCTAACCTCCTGAGGAATCTGAGCACCTGATGCGGGATTAGCCTCTCGAAGGGCGTTTCTATAGTTGACATATGCGGCATACTTTCCTTGAGCTATCATTTTAATTTTGTTGGATTGTTTCCAATAAAGATGGTGTTGATGCACCGTGGTCGAAATAGTGCCAGCAAGGGCAAGTAGGATGAATAACTTCATCTTAAATTGTTGGTGAATTTATCTCAGTAAACTTATGTAGGAAACTATAAAAAGATACATTTTAGGAAAATACTTATATGCTATAAATGTGAAAAATATTAATAAAGCTGAAATAGAAATGGTTTGTAATGAAATTCAAAAATGGATATGCAATAGTAGAGTTGATAATAATTGTTTAATTTAGCATAGCTGTCACATGCATTGGATACGTTTAAGCACTGAAGGAGAGTAGCCGATAGGTTATCTCCTTCACTTTTATATTCTGGCCATTACAACCCGGATCCTATTGCTTTTACGACTACAGAGTAACTATCGGCGGATAATAAAAATTTCAAAATACACATACTCATTGCCAGTGTTTAAAATGCAGATTTTCCTTGTTCTTTAGTATTTATATCGAAACAGCTCTACAAACCCAACTGTAAATAATTGCCACGCAACTATCATTAGTCACAACTCTTTTATAATCAAGTGGTGACTTTTCTACTATTTTCACAAGTTTTGTAATATCCATCATTCAGTGTCTCAAATGTTTCTGATAACTTTATTGTGCTAACTGTTTATCGTAAACTAGGGAAAGCACTACAATATTCTGACACTTGTTAACTATTCTGCTCATTTAATATGGTTATATCTGGTAATGGTGAAATAAATAATAAAAAGTATTTTACGTTCATCATATTTTTCTCTTATGGAGATTATGTGACTCTTCTGTGAATACAATACGCCAGGAGAGATCATTGCACAACTTAAAAGACAATAAAATGTTATCAAGAGACGATAATTACACTAAAATGTTTACTCATACTTCGACGTCACCAGCACAGAAAATTCAACGAATGAATCCACCGGTGATAAGAACATAAACTGGGCAGCGTGCAGATCACAAACTGACTGTTCTCTGCGAAGACATGATCCTAGATGCTTGTAATCTTTCATGAGACCAAGCCAACACTTTTCATTTGCCTCGTTCTCCTTTCCAGGCAACAGACATGTTGCAGAGTGACCATGTTCGATAGCTGTTTAAAATACGAAATATTTAGTGGTAGCACAATGAAGTTCTTAAAAATGAACCACTCATTTCCATATTTTTTAACTACTGTATTTACGGTTTTAATGACGAATGTTTCAATTAAAAAATCGCGAGCATAATTAACTACTGAATATTAGCTAATAACAATGAATCAGCAAAATATATACCTACTTATGTAAATAGGAACTACTTCATATTATTGTGTCTATGCTTTGTGCTTAAATAGTTTGTATGTGCTCACTCAAAATTCGAGCGCAGTATAAAAGTGAAGCCATTTTATAACATAAATGTATAATGCACAATACATGAAGACTCAAACTCTAATTCTTTTCTTAGTCTCCATATGACAGTTATGCTCAGTTCCCTAATTGTAGTTATGATCTACTCTACTGTCTTCTCCAATAAACCGTAATAATATACAGATATTCCAGGATGGCTGGAAGAAAAACAGATAAGGGGAACAATTAAAAATTACACCTAGCACAATTATTTTTATAATAGTGTTAATGTAAAATGGATTTAGAAAATCAAGTGAGACTTTAAATAAATACCTATTCTGAGAACGCAAACTTACAAATCAAATGGAAATGATGAGATGGATACTAGGTCAAAGAAAAGTAAAGAAGCACTATTAAAAGAATACTAGAAGCGATAGTAGCCGTATATACAGCAGCACTTGAAGAGCTCTGCAACCTGTTAGTAGAAATATGAAAAGGAACGACTTCAATCTCCTTCGAAGGTGACAATTTATGTTCCTCGCACGGTGGACTGGGGCTGATCCAACACATCTAAATGAAGCTTCATAAAGTGTTATGCAAATTGATACTTTTGATTACAAGTATCACATTCATTTAACAGAATTTTCAATTTACTCTTCTATGATGACTAAATGTACGTAAATCCCGTTATATTAAACATATTATTTGCTTAAATCTAGTCCACACTTTTAAATGAATTTAATTGAATATTTTCTAATTTTAGTAGGAAATTTGTAAGAATAATGAATTATTCTGGTATTATTTTTAATAATAACAAGAAATACAGACTCAGAGTTAAGCTTTAGTATTCTTTTATATAATCAGCTTTTATGCCATATTTTCTTATGAAAATTAACAATTGACTATATATCGAATGCTTTGACAATTTGTATCCTACCGTAATATCACTCAAATATAGGTTTCATATGCAGCTCCTTTGCTCTAAGACTAACCAGAGATATTACGTATAATCCGAGAAATAAAATTTATCTGTAACATTAAATAAACATATTCAAGTGAAATGCAAACCGTATTGATATCAGTGACAGACTAAGGAATCCCAATTATCTATACTTTTGTAAATATTCCGCGTTTTCTCGCAAATAACTGAAATATTAGTGACAAAACAATTATCATAAATGCAAATAGGAAACAATTCCTGCTGTTGAATTTAATGAGATGTATTATAGATTACTTGGGAATATCGGCTATCTAAAATATTTTATATTCGTATGACTGGTAAATTTGCAAGCAAAAATTTCCCAGCCCAATTATTGAACTCCTTTTAATTGGTAATGAATTCAAGGTAGTGAAATCAATCAAGACCTATAACGCGGGTTAAAAGATTAACTTTATTCACAACTTGCTCGAAGACTCCTGCCTTGCCTTCTGGCAAGGAAACGTCGCAACCAGTTTTTCCGTATTCTGGTACCTGTAAGTATTATTAACATATTCTTTTTTCTATACACATGAAGCCATTGTTCAAGGAATTTCATGTAATTTGCTGAGAAAATAAAGACATGGAAATACTCACTTTAACGCCGAAGTAATGCCTGTGATCCCAGATATAGCTGTTTGTTTGGTCGTAGCGGAATTTAATACGATCTGAGCATGAAAAGTCTTCATTCTTTGGTAAACCAAGGCATTCAACGTAATGTGAACCAGGAGTCATTTCATCGGGGTACCTAAAGAATATATTCACGCAGAAAAAATATGAGCATCAATTAATATTATTTATTCGTTCAAATAATGCGACTTATACTCTTTCTAAATAATTTTCTGTATTGAAAATATATTGGTTTTTAAACAAAAATATATTAGATGTGATTTATTAATTGGTTTTATATAATAACTTTATTGTCAGTTCATTAATATTTTGGGTAAAGTAAAAAACAAAGCAACGCCTTACTTTACCAAAAACTATTCGTATCAACAAACCATATCTCTGTACCATGATGATAGGACTTGTCTAAAGCAGTAGAGTTACAGGGCCGGCTATCATCTTCTGTTAGTTGCAAGTTAGACTTATCTTTGTGACAAGCGGGAAGATGGGGAACAATGTCTCTCCGGAATACTACACGGAAACTAAAACGACGTTTAAAGTTAAAACGAAGCAAAATAAATATGGTTGTCTGCCATTTCGCTTAATTATTTAACAAAATTTTTCATTATTAATACTAGCCTGTATGATATTAAACTGTCAAAATTGGTTGCATATCTAAGATCCCCAACTCGTGGTTGACCAAATGTAATTATCTTTACTTGATCTCCACGACGATATCCTAAATTCCAAACTATATAAACTTTTTTTATATTCATTAAATTACTTTCCTATCCAGCAAAAATAATGGAAAAAAGAGAAAAAGAATAACAACAAAACTTCACCTTGGCGAACAGTACGGGCAGCACCCAACGAAGCTAGAGCACCGCCTAACGAATGGCCAGTGAAGGTAACATTATATTCCTTAAATAATATCAAAGATTTTGAGAAAAAAGTACTTATAAAAATTCACTTTAAGATTGGGGGTTTTAGAAGAATTGCAACCATATACTTTAAGCGAACTAGGTCTCCGTTTTGAGTGATTCAAAAGCGAATGGAATAGAAAATGTAGTTTACTTCCCATTATTCATTGGTTTGCGCTAATTCCATAGAAAAATTTGCGAGAAAATTCGCTAAATATTAAATCATTTAATCTCCATCAAAGTATGCTTTCGGGGACTCATTGTATTAAGATATACTGGATAGTAGTCCCTATATTTCCTAGAAAATAACTTCCTACGATATGTTAAAAGTTGAGTTAACACTGTATCCCAGTGTTCCAGCAGTTTAACAATCTGAAACATCCAAGTAACGTCACATAAACTTGATACAATCACGAAGATGTAGTGGTCATCTTCAAATTCAGACTTGAATTCAATAGGACACCTATAGAAGGATGGGGAAAAGAGGATAAAAGAGCAAAACCTATCTAAATCTTAACTTAAATACCTTAGGTGTGAGATTTATAGAGTCCATGCCACGAAGTTAACAAAGATTCCGTCTATCCCATAAACATTAATTATAGATGTAATTTTTGTTACTTTTTTATGATTTCTACAAAGTTACGCTGAGCTTTTAAATTCACTTACTTAGAGGTGGCCTTAGTTACACCAATTGTATCTAGTCGCCCTAGGAATTAAATGATCTAATATTTCTCAGAATTTTACAATGGAATCATCACAAATCAATTGATGCTATGGACTAAATTACATCTCCTACCTCGCATCCACTTCTGGATCACTCGAATTTTACCATTTGACCTCTCTTATAGTAACCTCAGTTAATCCATTTCACTTATTATTGTATATCGAAGTAAATTCCAACTTTATACTGTGGATCCATGAGAATTTGTTCGATTGCTGGCCACAGTGTTAGGTGTCCATTCATAAAATATCTGTTCACCTGAAAATATTTTAGTAGTTCTTTTATTTTCAACATTACAAGTGCCTTATTTATTAAAAGTAAGGCTAACATTTCCCATATCGAAGAAATCTATTCCAGGACTTATTGATTGTAAGCCTTCGAGCAATAGTTGTCCCTGTAAAAAAGCATTTGTATCTTTTTAAACTACTGCGCTATTTGTATTTTGTCGAAAACAAATTAAAGGATTGCACATATACCTTGGTCTTAGTTCCTCTGAAAATTATGACTAGTTCCCTCCTTGAATCAGATTTCACTAAATAAGTTTATTTTAAACAAATAAGTGGTATATAAAATATGAAGCAAACATCTTTAGACAGGAGATTAACTGATTTTTACGTAAATTATCATGGATGAATTCTAAAATTAAAAGCTACGATGTCTCAACATATCAGGCGTGAACACTGACAAAAATTGTAAATCTATATATTTCATAAAATGAAGGGAGGAAATAATTCTTCCAGAAGTTAAAATTACTTTTTTGGAAGTCTCTTACCTACATAACTCTCACACGTATTATCTAATTGGTCACAGTTCTCTTTCATTGTGGCCAATACAACTGGAGACTCATGTAGCGCAAAAGTCCTATAAGAAGTGCATATCAATGAAGCGAGTTCTATTTTAGTAAGAACTTAGTGGGTTGTGATTAAGGAGCGCGTTAGAAAGGGCAGTAAAGATTAAAGATAGAAGACAGTAAGAAAGTGAAAACTGACCTATTGAGGCAGGCTTGTTGCTGCGTACCATAAGCACCAGCAGCCATGTTGAGCAAAGCTCTTGCTTCCATCTCATCATATTGAGTTTGTTTTCCAAAAGTAGATTGAGATGCCACAAAAGAGATAGATAGTAGTGCTGCTACCCACATGCCTCTTAAGAAAGGAACCAAAATCAACATCAAGCATTATCAACACAGAATATATTGTTTAATTCTAAAAGTTGGTTTCTAACTTATTTTAGGTAACATTTGTTCTCTTTGCAGAACATTAGCATCGTCAACGCTGACTAGAATAGAGCAGAAATCAACGTGGTAGAAAGCTTTAAGATATGACTGGGTGTATAGATAAAACCAACTTTTTTTCTACTAAAATCTTTGTTAAAGTGCAGCGAATAGATTGATACTCATAGCACCACTTTTATATGAATACGCACCGTTTTTCTCTAGTTTCCACAAATACTTTACGTTTTCCAAACTCTTGCACGCGATACTCTCAAACAAACATAATCGCAAGTAGCAATTGCCATATGTTCATGAACAAAGCCTGATTTGCCAAGAGCACATGAAAATTCTGAAGACTTGCATGGTCACAACTCTACTGAATTTTGAAATATAATAACATTAGCATACTTTAAAAACACCAATATAGAAGAATACTGATAAATATTGGGATACAACTTGACTAACTACAGTACAAGTTATTAAATCAAAGCCAAATTATCTGTCATGTGAAATGTTTGTTTCAAAGTATAAATAAGAAAACAAAGATCTTTTAAAATTATCACCTAAAAATTCATTATGTAACTAGATTTCATTAGGTGATTGCAGAAACATTCTGTCTTAGATAAACAAATATTTTCTGAGATCCGTAATTCTTAAGTAGGAATCTTTAAAAAAAAGCCTAATGAAGCAATACCATTTTGTAAGCATTATTTTACAGAAGAAATACATTTTATAAAAATCAATAAAACAGCAAAAAATGGTTTAATATGTAAGTAATACAACAAATTTATGGAAAAAAAAACTATTTTAAAGATAAATAGGAAGAACTGATCACATAGGACCTAAAAATGATTCACGGATAAAAAATTCTGCTCGTTTAAGTAAATGTAGTATAGATGTCCTATAAACTTATTCGATGAGTAATGGATCCGACCGGTTCCGAGCGGGTCGCTTATCGACGTGGACCGCCTGGTACTTACGGCTCAGCCTACCCTCATTGTTGAAAGTCCTTGAAATTGCGCATAAGCAGTTTTTTATCCTCTAGAACTTATTTTTCTTATTTAAGCTAATGCCATATTAACTTCTGTTTTTAAAAATTTCTGTTAAAAAATACTACATATAATTAGGTATCTACATAAATATGAAATAAATGTGGGGAGAATACATTTAATTAAAGTGGAGCCGAGAAAAATAAATATTATCAGAAGTCAGTGGGTGAAAACATAACAGAAGGAGCTTTTCAAGGCTACTCCCGATCGGATTTAAATTGTAAATTAGTCTGAAACAAGTTTTGGGGAGCGTAACTCAACATTTACTGATATTTGTTGAGACTATATTTACATAAGCCAATATAAATTTTTATTGATTTAAAGGTGGTCGTTTAATGTAAGTTCTACAATAACAAAAAATAAGCGATAAAATAAATCGATCTCAAGAATCAGGTTTCTCCTGTGATTATTATTGTAACCTATATGATAAACGGAGAACCTACATTTTAACTATTATAATTTTACATTATTAAGATTTATTTGGACAAAACTACATAGAATCTCTAGAAAATTCATCTGTTAACAACTGAACGCGAATTTTCGTTCACACTGTTTTGGTTTGTAGCATTCAATGATTTTGTGCAACTTTATTATAAAGAAATAGAAACTATGTGTCAATTTTAGTACCTAAATTTCACAAAAAATACCATGATATGTCTTTAGTATCCTTTTAATTTGTACGATATTATTATTACTTTCGAGGATATGCCAAATTTCAATCTATCTCCTACTCAATAAGGGAATTTTCATCTCTCGTTATGTATGAGTGTGTTCTATTTAGTGGATTAGTAAACTAAAATTGAGGTACATTCTTGTACTTACTAACTTTGCCTAGTGAAAGTAGTATATAAACAAGTTCATGTTTAAATAAAGTTATTATTTCAAGATTTCTTAGACATCTTTCTGAGTTAGTTGAGTCTGTTCGTTGATCTCGACGCGATCAATGCGTGAAACTATCTGTAAGAACATTTTATTTGCCATGCATTTTCACAGAATGCACTATTGCACAAAAATTTCTGTGTACCAATATCTACTTGCATTATCGTTTTTTGTACAAACTGTGTGTCAACCTACTCTTGTTGTGAAGTCATAATCAGAGGGGGTCTCAAAATAATCTCCATCTGCATAGAATTCCTTTTCACGAACTTGATTGAATATCTTTAGCTTCAGCAATAAGCCTAAAAAGTTATCAATTGTTTATTCCACTGTTTTAGTCATGGATCTATTCGTTAAAATTGCTGTGATATCAGCAATATTAAACCTACTTTCATGAGACAAAATCAAAATATGATATATTACCTGTAATAAATCCAGAAATAAGCGATCCAATAAGTACCATACCAACTCCAATAAGTTGATTAACAGCCTGTGTTTTAGCACTATGTCCTTCCATATTGGTATCACTCCTCATGGCAGGATATATGACGTTTAAACTTTAATGTTTTATCTTTTGTTCTCAATTGTAATTTTAATTTACTCAATACTCTACCACTGATTACTGTAGATCTTACCTCTTGCCATAAGTTGCGGGATCATAATAGATTACAAGCACCGCTGACAGAAGTCCTGCAAGTATGCCAGGCATACCGTGCAAATTGTTCACACCACAAGTGTCGTGCACCCCAAATTTACTGCTCAATTTAGGCTGAAGTTTCAGTAGTATTCATGTTTAATTGGTTATAATCGTCCATAAGCAAAAATGGGTATTCATTATTAATTGGAATAAATTCTATACCGTTATGTATTTGTAGCCACACACGGACAGTACTGCTGCAGCAACTCCAACCATCATAGCATGAAGGGGACTCATAATCACATTAGCCGTAGTACCAATTGCTACACCACCAGCTAGAGTTGAGTTGGCGATGTGTACCATGTCGAATTTCTTCTGTAGTATGGCTTAAGTGTAAAAAAAAAACAGCGCAAACAAAATAAAATAAAAATGTTATAGTAAGGACAAAGTAGCATAAAATCAGCCTACATGTTTATCAACAGCCTGTGATACAAGGAATGTCACAACAGTACAAGCACAGAGAGAGAGGAAAGTGTTGCATACAGCTCTTTGACGAGCATCGGCTGGTTCAGCAACACCTGCGTTGAACGATGGCCAAAATACCCATAGAAATATGGCTCCTGCAAAACATTAGGTGTTGTTTATTAAAGCATAACATATATTTGTTTACTTATTTAACACAATGCTTAGAAACATCTTTTTTAGCCCGTAGTTTGCCTAAATTAATTAAATTCATATGTAGCAAACAAAATGTTTAACTTTAGCTATGTTAGTGTTAGATAACTCTTAGATTTTAAAGTGCAAATATAAGTAGAAGCATTAAATAACAGAGCATTGTATTTCTTACCTATCATAGCAAAGATATCACTGTGATATACTGATCCTTCGCTTTCATGATCGCGTTGGCTTTTGTTTCCGAAAGCTTTTGAACAAGCCAGGCCAAAGTAGGCTCCGAAAGCGTGGACAATGATCGATCCTCCGACATCATTAACCTCAAAGTTAAAAGCCTTATGTTTCTTTGCTTCTACCAGTTAACATCAAAAGCACAGAACTTAATCAAAAGCATTTAAGTGATAATGGTGTAGCTCATAGAACCGTCATATATGATTTTGTAGTGTTCCCTCATTCCCTCTATTAAAATCATTTACAATCTTCTTAGCATAAGTTTTAAAAGTGTCGAAAAAACTAAATTACGGTATAGTTGCGTGATTCGACAAAGATTATGGCTTATTATTCTACAAAATTATATGATTGAAAATGAAGACTAATATTATTAAAAGTAAAGCTGAAATTTTAATTAAGTATAAAGTTCTCATTTTCTATTTTTTTCACTTAAATATTTCATTATACTTTTAATTTTGATAAACTCAGGAAGTAAATGAGATATTAAAATACTGATAATTATTTACGTTACGGGGCAGAAGGAAAAATAATATTGTGATATACCGCTAACATGGAAGGTATGGACGACGTGATGTTCAATGAAGATTGCTACTGGAGTTTCAATGAAGGCCATAATGAGATACTGGACCGGAGAAAGCTTACCCAACATAGCTCCCATCGAAATGAGTACTACTGCTGCTGCAAAATCGGCTGTGAGCAATCTGAAAGTTGTGGTATTATGCGTTCTTTTAGATATGGTCGGTTATTTATTTTGTGCTTGCTTGTTCCTAAATATATTATTGATTAACTAACTGTTCAAGCCCAATGGTGAACTTTCCCTCATTCGCGAACTCCTCGCCTAGAATCCCACGAACAATCATCCCCCATTCAATTGTGTAGCAGGCCAAAAGTAGGTTGATAGATACTGCTGAGAATCCGTAGCGCTGATATTGAGCATTTCTTATTTATTTTTTTACCATCCATTATTGCTTATTATCCAGTCTTCTTTTTTACTTATTTTTTTACCATTAATAAATCACTACCTTTCTAGTTAGTTTTTACCTTTAAGAAAGTCATCAAGAATCCGAAACCGATAAAGATCATGACATGGGTATCTTGAAAAACTGTAAAATAATTAATATGGATTTTTAGTATTTAGAATGGTATCACTTAAATAAGCACGTACGTTCCTTTACTCTTCACTTCCCTGATTATTCTAGAAAATCACTCACGTGGATATTTACTACTCATGTATTCCGAATTATCTGTTGCTCCGGGCATGACACCGGCATCGTACTTACCAAATAGCCCAAACAAAACCATAAATCCAATCTATAAAAATTTGATATAGTTATCTTGAAAATAATAAAGCACAAAGAACTTTTGACTAGCTAAATATTAACTTTTTATTACGCACGTATCTGGAAATCACGTAATGAATGCCATACTACTTCTGATAAAAAATAATATCATAATATCTACAAATATATCTAGCAAATTTTTACTCCTTAATATATAAGGAGGTCAATTTTACTCATATTATAGTAGTATTTAGTCAATGAACGTTGTTCTAAAGCTTATAGTGGCATCGAGGAGTAGCGGGCTCAAATCGCATGGAGTGCACCGCGTGGACCACTGAGTAAAACCCTCTTCTAAGTGACCTACTCC
>JAJAVP010000532.1:12711-25473 GCA_020740425.3 Heterorhabditis indica
CCAACACTACAAATAGGCAAAGCGGCGGGAATTTATCTAAGTTTTGAATAGCTATACCAGTGCTGAAAAAAACAACCAGGACTCTTGAATACACCTAATATTACTGATTTATTTATATATCGTTGCACATATCCATGGATAGAAGATTTACACAAATAATTACAAAATTTCCAGTGATTTATGGCACTTACAGGGTAATAATATTATTTAATACATTATTAAGTAAATGTTGAGTAGAGATTTTATTCAGAAACGAATAGAATAAGCTAGGTTTTCAGAACTCTTCGCCTGGCTTTCCTTTCCTGAGGCTTGCTTTTGATTACAGAATCTTTAGCCATGTTTTCTTCTTTTTCCATTATATCTACATCTACTTCTTCTTTCTTAATGTGCTTCTCTTTTTCAGATGATTTACCAGTCAAGTAATTTCTTTCTCCCTCCTTTGTGACATCTAGCATTTGTTGCATTTTCTTTGTTTCATTCTCTCCTGATTCTTCATCAGTATTATCATCGAAAGACGAATTTATTTCGTCTGAATTGGTGTCTTCTTCAGATTCAGAGTCATGGCGATGCAGATTTTTCTCTTTCTCATAAGCCTCAGAAAGAATCTATAAAATGAGTACGTATCAGTAATTATTTTTAGTATTGTTTATGCATGTCAACAAGATCACAGTACTTCTCTTTTATTACCTTGAAATCACTAAGAGCCTTTTCTATATCGTTTATGTATTGCTCATTCTGTGGATTCATCACGGGATTCTCCGTTTTTTCTGCTTCTGAATTTGTTGCCGCCGATGTCAAAGTAGTTGTGTTTTGTGCCTATAACGTCCAATCTTCTTTATAAATGACATATAAAGATAAATTTCCATGCTAATGTATTGATTCGTTTGACAATAAATGTAATTAATTTGTTTATTTAGTGAGTAATAAAAACGGTATATTAGGAATGAATCGGAATAAGAGTCGAAATTATAGGAAAGAAAGGAAATTGGGAGAATAATATTGAATAAGGATGAAGTAGACGTGCACCGTAGCTCCCGTTAAATGAAGCCCTGATGTCTGAACTGCTTCCAGTTGGGTGAGTATTTTACTCATCGCATCCTCTGTTTGCCGCAACCGCTCTTGAAGGCCACGTAGTTTCTTCTTCCCTATAAATAGGAGTGTATTAAGTGGCAAATTCTTTCGACAAAATTCTTCAATTGAAATTATTAAATTTTATTTGCAACATTCACATTAAAAATTGCTAGTACGCAAAAAGTTACATTTTTCAAATAACGGTCAAAGGTCATTGTATTTTCTCACCTAATCTTCTTTTGAAGTTATCACCGCTTTCACCTTCATCCTCTGTTGAATACTCAGAAGAATCATAACGAGATCGTTTCTTTTTTTTCTTTGACTAAAATTAAAATTTACGAAACAATTTCTCCAACAAGTATATTTTATTTATCTTAATATGTCTCAACCAAAAAAAAAAAGACTTATACGAATTTTACAGACCTTAAAAAGTGTATAAAGTAGGAATACCACTACTCCAACTGTGTACAACGGTAGCATCCAAGTGAACATTCCACGACCTCCCGTCTGAGACTCAGCCTTCAAAATAAATATCATCCAAAGAATCTCTTAATATTTCATAATGATAGAAGCATGATTTCATTTATATGTATGATTATTTGCATTGTTTTAATGAATTGAATAATTACTTGTGCACTAGCCATCCTCATTGCTGGATGCACATCATGCCTACCACCAAAGCCACCTGGTCTTGGATTGCCACCTCCCATTCCTGGGTGGACAGGAGGTCGTGTAGGATTATGAGTTTTCGGTGGATCGTTACGCCATGAAATTAAAAAACGAAGAGTTCATTAAACAGTAATGGAGAATAAAAGAAATGAATTTAACTAACCGAGCATTCCCATCAAAACTGAATGCAACACTGTGGGATACAACATTGCGAAACAAACGACAATTACTCCAATTACCATGCCTAACTTCCATCCTAAATGCAAATATTGCGAATTAGAAGAAAAATTAGACTAAGCATCTAACTACAATTCAATTACTAAAACTAAAGTACAGCGAAAATATATTGCAGGTACCTGTTATTCCACTTTCATCATCAATATTTGATTCTCGTCTTCTTTTCCTCCGTTGCTCCCGATCCCTCCCACGATCTGCCATGCCCTATAATACTGGTTAACAATTGACCGTAAATCTTAATTTACTCGAGATCAATAATCTGGATAAGACATAAATTAGATGCGATATTTCGTTGTTTAGTTACTCTCAGTTTAATTAAATTTTAAATCTTGTAAGATTTACCCTCATAGATCTCTAATGTATTCCTATAAATGAATCGAAATTTGTCATTTGAAACATAACTATTGCAGAGTATAAAAGACAAAGTTGGTGTACTAGAGTTCTTCTAGAAAAACTAAGTAGGATTTTACATATGTAGATTTTCAGGCATAGTCCTCTTGAAAGGTACAATGAATTTTAGCAATAATATAATTTTACAATTTAAGTATTGCTGATTTTATCTCCACGAATACTGATACAACAACATTTTAATTACTCTTTTATCTTATCTAAATTAAATTAGTCATAATTGAAATTTGACCAGTTACAATGTTCTATGTTAAATTTTCATATTATTTAGAATTACCTTATTCTTCTGTTTCACATGCAGCACTTTTTGCTGTTTTTTTTTTCAGAAATTCGGACATAAGTTGCTTTATTAATTTCATATTTGTGAAACTCTCGATGGGCAAAAATTTTGTCAGCAACGGCTTTGAAATTATATACATTCAATTCATATTAATTTCAGTTTTAGAAAGTTTATCTAAAGGAAACCATGTAATAATAATAAGTTCTAACATTGTAGTACATAAAAATGATATTAGAGAATAAAAGTAACAACGCAGGGCAACAAATGAAAAGAAACGCACTGGTTTCTTCAGCTAAGCCGTCCAAGGTACGGCAGTGTAATAATCCATTTAAAGTATAGCTGATACAATAATAAACTAGAAATATTTCTTTCTTATTAAACTAGATTATCCTCATAAGAATTTTACTTGAATCACGAGAAGTTAATAGAGAGTAATTCTTGCCATTTTGATTTGAACATATACTCTCAAAAACTACTGTACAGCGACTTAACCACTAAACGTGTATTGCAAACGAATGAATGAACAGCAGCATACCTTTAGAATCACATGTAAAAAGTATAATAAACGAGTCATAAGAATAATTCCTTAATGTTTACTAGAGTTAATTCATAATCAGTGACTAAAACTTCTGCATAGTTTATGTGGAAAGATAAAGTAGTAAAGTACACAAACAAAACTAAGCGATAAAATCTCAGAGGTAGTGCGCATAAAATGAAGATTAAAGAGATAACATGATCGGTTTCGTGGAGTTGACCTATACTAAATGGGCAACGGCCCAGCTTCTAGCTGCTATATGCTCAATCGATATCACATTGCGGGTTAGCCTCCCTCCTCTGCCACCAGTTAAGCATTGATTTCCATTCTGTCTCATTGATATTTCTTTGCTCATTACTTATAGGATAATCTATAAAATAACATATTCGGCTATATCTTAATACATGCTGCCTGAAAAAAGACTACTTGGGTCGTATACCTATTCCCATTTAAACTGGTCTATTACAGTAATTAAACAATACTGTTATCAGAGCACGTTTAACGTTGTTCGTTGTATATTTTGCTTCTAAAAAGAAGGAAGTGTTTTGTGATTCTTAGGTTGAAGCTCTTTCTATGTAGAATTCATGGATTATTTACTTATTAACTAAAACTGTGTTGTTTCTACTTGTCCTTATACATGTTTTTTGGTGGTAAAAATTTACTGTTTCAAGCAAACGTATATTTTCTTGTTTGTAATTTAATGTTTAACTCTTAATTTATTCACTAATTTTCATTGACATATCGCTCGAACACGCTTTGCTTTTTTGCTAAGCAATTTCAGCATCCATATTAGTGATATACTTTGTTGCGATTAAGGAATCTAGAGTTAGCTAATTTCTACATTTTATTTTAATTAATGACTATATTATTATTCATATCAAATAAGACTAAGTAGGCCACCCATAATTCTCCTACACTTATTATCTAGCAAGTATATTGATTCCTCGTATATTTTGGAGCCAAAGACTTACTTTCAAATTAATATTGTTGAATATGAGGCACCAACATTAGCGTTTTCTTAATTTCGTTAATAATCCTTATAATATTAAGATTTCAAATGAGTGAATGTAATATCGAGGATACCAGTGTACGGCAACGCCGTTCAGAGAAGGAAATGCGACCAACAAGTGATGAGAGTGATTTGGAGGCCATAATACAGGATGAAGAGAGGTAAACATTATGATTTTGCAATAATATAAATTCACATCTCTTCTCAAATATACTTTTTAAAATACACATGCTTCATCCATTTATTAAGCGAATCTAATGCTCAGTCAACGGTCAAGGAGAAGGAATTGTTAGTTACTGGTGTTGTGATCGTGTTTCAGTGTTGAATCTAATAATTTTCGCAATATTCATGTAGTAATCTTATTCACTTTTCTTTAACTATAGTTTTTGCTCAGGATGGAGAAATTGACAAAGGTGATTCCACAAGATTCGGGCAGTATGGGACATCTAATCGATTCCGTGCTTGCGCCATTGCCTTATAGGTAATTAGATCACTATTAGTTCCTTTTATCTGGTATAGTTAATACACATCAAGAAAGTTACAAGAAACAACATTGGGTAGGAGTTGTTGAATTTGTAATTTCAAAGTAATATCTTATGTTTTCCTTTTTATGAAATATTTGATTTAGCAAATATTTCGTTGTAGTAAAATTAATCGATTCGTGATTATGTGGATTATAATTAATTTGTGCAAAAATGTGTTTTATGTATATATTTTAGGTGGCGAAATTGGGTCGTCCGTGGCGTATTCACTATTATTATGGTATCACTATTCTGCTTCATTGTAAACAGGGGACCGACGTGGCTGATGGCACTGGTAAATTTCGAGTATTAGAGTAAAAGTGTAAATGATCATGGGATCTAGTATAAGAAAATTGGTTTTTAGGTATTCGCAATTCAGTTTAAATGTTTTCAAGAAATTATCAGCATTGGTTTGGCTGTGTACAGAATGTATGATTTTCCATGGTTTAGAGCACTTTCATGGTTAGTTCTGTCTTCTAAATTTTGAGATATATTGTTATTAAAGAATGGATATTGTGATGGAATCATCAGAAATGTGTGCATTTAAATCTATAGTAGTACGTAATTTTTGCTTTTAAGGTATTTTCTTCTTACTAGCAATTATTTCTTTTTTGGAGAGAGTCTAATTGACTACTGGGCAATTTTGTTGAGAAAGGATGTTGGTTTTCACTTCTTTCTTTGGAATCGTTATGTTTTTACTTTAGTATTTATTAATTTTCTAATGGTTTTAACCAGAATTTTCTCCATTACCTGGTTGCTTACCATCGTCTGATTTGTTTTGGACTATACTGTGTTGGATTCGTTTGGTTTGTACTTTCACTCAAGAAAGGATACTACATGAGACAATTTTCCCTAGTTAGTTTGTTTTTAAAAATTTCTAATATATTTGTAAGGACTTATACTTTTCCATTTGTATTAGACTTAATCGAGTCCAGCATTTTTGTTATATTAAGAGTAAGTTTAAGGGTGTATAATAATTAGTTCGTCAGGATAAAAAAACCATGAAAGAACTGCCACTGTTTAAAAAATTGTCACTATGAGTATTCCTTACACTATAGTCAATGTCACACTTTATTTAGGAAATTTTCAGTTTGCTTGGACGCATATTACACTGCTACTGATTGTTAGTCAATCGTTCTTCATCATTCAAAATATTTTTCAAGGAACTATATGGTTTGATTTTATTAGATATCATACTTTTTTGGCTTAATTTATTGATTTTTAGCATAATTATATTTATAGGTTTTTGGCTCCAGTTGCAATGATCATTTGTTGTGACGTGATGTCATATATGTTTGGCTTCTTTTGGGGGAAAACACCACTAATCAAACTTTCACCAAAGAAAACATGGGAAGGATTTATAGGAGGCGCATTCAGCACCGTTATATTTGGAATTGTGATACGTTTTTTAATTGTTTATTTATAACATACTTCTCTAAATATATTTAATATGACATTCACACTGGTATAGAGAGGTTTCATTATAATGTCTAACATATATGTTTTGTAAAATTAGATTATGAATTTTTCAGTTAGCTTACTTTCTGTACAATCGGCCATTTTTTGTATGCCCTGTTGAAGACTACTACATCGACAATACTAACTGCACTATACCAACGTCGTTCCAGTTACGAGAATTTACGGTACCTCGACCTGTTTCATGGATATTGAAAATATTCAGGTACGATATGTCGTTTACAAAGGTTGTATTTTTTATTTATGTATTAACCTCCATAGTAGGTAGAAATACAGTACATATAGTATTTAGATATGATCCACACATCTACATTTTCCCTTTCATTGGTCATGCGATTACTATGGCCTTATTCGCTAGTATTCTTGGTCCTTTTGGTGGATTCTTTGCAAGTGGTTTCAAACGAGCATTTAAAATAAAGGTTTGTTCTGTAGTTGATTTATATTTATAATAGCATTTTAATCTAGAATACTGCAACAATAATGTCAAAAATTGACTCCATATATCATTAATAGTGCTATTAAAGGATTTCGGTGATGTTATACCCGGTCATGGTGGCTTAATGGATCGATTTGATTGCCAGTTACTCATGGGAACCTTTGTTAATGTCTACATTCATACGTTTATTCGGTTTGTTTCCTTCATTTGTTATGCACGTCAAATCTATACATTAATTTGTTAGTGATGGACATTCTTTTTTTAATGACTCATCTACAATTTCTTTCTTTCCTTTTTAATTGTATTAAATGTATAATTTTTAGAGTGCCTAATCCAGCTAGATTAGTCACTCAAATACTTTGGCTCCCGCCAGAAGACCAATTGACAGTTTATAATTCACTGCAAGAAGAACTATTAAAAAGTGGGCTACTTGGTTGAGTTGTGCAGCACTAAAATTTTATTTTAAATGTTTGGTTTATAGTGTTGACAGAAGTTAACCTATCTTCTACATAATGTATAGTCAGCTCATATCTAGTCTGTAGCTGCGTTAAATATCTCATTCATGTTACCTTGGATTATGACATAAGACATTATGATCTTCCATGAATTTCCAAAGGATTAGCCATGTACAATATGTCCAGTTTACCATTCCTTTATTGATATCTAATTTTATGTTAATATACTTATATTAACGTAACGTGTCGATCTTGAGATAGTATTAATTTTAGATCGTTTTAGATGTGATAATAAATTTAGCTACTTTGATATTACAGATTGAGGGTTAAGAAGATAAAATGATAAGTACAATACCCTAATTTCAATGGTTGTTTATATAATTATTTAAAAGTCGAAATATTCCTTTAAAATTCTTTAGATCATAAAAGTACTTCATTTTGGAATGTATATAATTTAATGCATGAATGGTGTTGCAAATTGGGGTTTTCTTTAAGCGACTTCCAGAGTGTTTAGTTTACACAGTGTTATTTTACCTATTGTCACATCAGTCATATAGTTGATCTCTGCATTTTTAGTTTATGAGCGTTGAGGAATTAGAAGGATATCGCCGGCAGGTTAGTTTTTAAGGATGAGTTGTTAATTCGGTGAAAAGGTTTTGTATTTGAAGTACGCAAATATTTTTCTTGTGATTTTTACTGGATCATCATATAAATCAGAATAAATGAGGGAATTATCAGATTGCTTTGATCGACCAGCAACTTCTAGTGGTAACCGATGTTAGCGCTAAAGATGATCTCATAGAAATGCGCAAAGACTTGGTTGAATTAGTCACGCTTATGGAAGAGCAGGTATTTAAACGTATTATTTTATAAAGATTTTCGGGGGAAAATGTTATAGTACATTGTAACTTGTCATGTCCATGTATTGTAGAAATCTATATTACTTTTAGTTGGCTCTGGATACAACGGCGACTAGTGAGCTTGATCCTCAGTGTTTAAAATCATCTCTTATAAGCGATCATCGATTAACGGATCTAGGTGGTTTATTATGCCATTATTCATATTTTGCATACTATGCCCTTTATTATGCATGGGATGTGGCATTTTATTTGTTTAGAAAAAACGCCCAAACCATTAATTTTCAACTTTTTAAAATATAAAAGCCTGAAAGTTTTTTATAGATGATTTTGTTGGAATGCGTTGTTATGCTCCATTTTCTCGGTCACAATTACCGATATCTCACCATGCAGCAATAATTTTAGAAGTAGTAACACCAAATTCAAATGAAGAAAAAGTTCAGGTGCGTCTTATTTTAGCCTATTTACTAACAGCTAGAGTTTAATATTCTTACTCTAGGTCCGTGTTTTATACAGTAATCCTATGATTACTTCAATGCGTCCTTGCATACATTTTTTATCCGCTACATGTCATTATGAAGAAAGATGTAAATATAGTCATGGAGAATTGATTCCGATGGAATTACTAGAACAATATAAAGAACCCAATTTCGAGTAAGTTTTGTTTGGGATATTATGTGGATTATTTCCTATTCTGTCCATTCATTTTTAAAGCATCCTTTGATTTGTTTTTTACTTTTAATATTTTCTTAGGTAATAAGATTATCATTGTTAATTTTTTTTTAGATGTTTAACTAAGAATAGTCTAGTACTAGTAGAGGTCAATGATTTTCTGTGGGATATTGGAAGGCTAGTAGCATTAGATCATAAAGAGGTTGCCGTTCAATTGTTAGAATCGGGCAAGGAAATATCTGCAAAATTAGAAAAAATATTGCCATTAGATGGAGGTTATTTTTCTCTACATTTTTTTTCAGTATATCTTAAAGATTAATTTTCGTTATTTATATGTATCTTACAGTTAATTGTAAATTGATTTTTAGCCCCAGATTCTGTCGAAGAGGAAATTATTTTACCGGAACGAAATAATTCATATCAAGAGCTGAAAGGGGATAAGCTTGGCCGTGTTACTGTAGGCGATCTTGGTAACTGGAATGGTGGTGGATTTGGTCTTAGATTAATGCAAAAAATGGGGTATAAGATTGGAGATGTAGGTTTTCTAAGTTTTTATTTATTATATGATTTAATTTGTAGTTATGTGAGGGTAAATAAAAATAACCATTTTTTAGGGGTTGGGAAAAAATAGTGATGGAATTGTTCATGCGATCCAAGCTACAGTATATCCAAAAAGTGAGTTTTTTTTTGCTAATACATGATCTCCTTTTATAAGTTGTCTTTGTTCAGATAAATCTGTTGATATTTGCATGGAAAACAAGAAAAACGTTGTTGATGGGATGCAGAAGGTAATAATTCCATGTGATTAGTATCTATATTAAGTTATTATAATACCCATTTCTTTGAAGACTAGAAAACGACTGCGGAAGGAAATGGATCATACAAAAAATGCTCTTGATATGGATATTTTTGAATTTCTGAACAGAAAACTTGACCAAGGGCTGGATAAGACTCAAGCTCAAATCATCAAAGAAGAGAAAAAAGAAATGGAGAAAAGTAGTTCGAGGTAGGCGGAAGTAAAGTTCGCATCAGTACCAGTAAATAGTGAAAGTACTATTATTAAAATTATACTATCAGATCACTTGGCATTAAAGAGTTGGACCTTGAGAGTGAGCTGAAACATTTGAAAACAAAAGAGAAGAAACTACGAGATGTTTGTTCTAAGCTTTTGTACTTGTTCATTTTATATTTATTGTGAATGTATTAATCAGCTTTGGATTTAGTTAATATTGATTTTATAGGGTATATTAAGAAATAAAAATGATAAGCGGACCGTGGAACGGTTGAAAGTAAGCCTACTTGCAATAGAACGAGAAGTGGAAAAAGTGCAGAACAAACGTGAAAGGCTTCATTCAGAACTTTCCAACAGGCAGAAGAAAAAAAAAGATATCTTTTGAGCATTCCTACTTATTTCGAAACAACCATCACAGAGATCTATCTATTTCGATGTATCTTTTTATAAAGTAAATAGTTTTATTTAGAACTCACCTGTTGTTTTTTGTCACACGGAATGGATTTTCATATTTTCCTAATAATAGATAATATTACTATATGTATTAGTGAGTGTAATATAAGATTGTATTTTTAAGATCTTGGTTATATCAGGAGTTGATTACATATAATTTACAGCAAATATTACTCCTAGACATGTCGTAATTAACTTAATCCAGTAGGAAGAACTATTGGCCGTGAAACTCATGGAATTTGATGGGCAAGCTGTGGTTTCTTCAGTATTCTTGTGAAGTACACAAATCGTTTGACATAAGCTCTCATTATTATCCATTCAATGAAGGTTGAAAATCTTATAACTGTTCGCAACTATAGGATGCTAGTTGAAATCTTTGTATGGTTTAAAATGCCCCCCCCCCCTCGATCTAGTGGTGTTTATGTGATGTCACTACTTTTTGTAATATAATTTACACATTCCTGACCTACATCTTATAGTGAAGTAAATGTAAAATTTGCAGATAACATTCTGATAATTGAGTGATTTTCCGTGAAAACTAAGTATGTTCTCCATCAAGATAATTGGAGTAAATAATGAAATTATCATTTAATACACCCGGTAAAAGTGTAATCCTACAGTCATCATTAGGTATTTTTATTGCTGTATTATCCGAGCGTTCCAGAAACCCGCTGTTTTAGAGCGACATCTACAAGCTATCTGCTCTGTCCATTTGTACAGTTTTATTTCAGTACTGCTGTTGAATATGTTTAAACAACATAAGTAGCAATATATATAATGCGAACACGTATAAAATTATCAAAATTACTCATAAGTCTACTTTATGTGTTATAAATGAACGTATTTCCACAATGAGAGTAAATGTATTTGGTGAAATTAAGATATCTGTAAACCCATTTTTATATAATGTCGCTAATTGTGTTTTGTTTTCTATAATTATATTACTTGAGTAATGTTATAAGTACTTAATATTATCACATTACATTAATATTATTCCAGAGAACTTTTATCCAACAAATGTAAACTACAGTGTGCTACAAACCCATGGTACTTATCATTCAATGTTATTAACTATGAGAAAGTACAAAGTCCGTCAACTGCCCGAATTCTGTTTTTGGTCATCTTAATTAGTTCATACTTTTGACAGCCTACTATGTAGCCTAGTTAATTGTGACTCGCGATTATGTTACACCTTATCACTTCTAATTTGTCATTTGAAAGGTATTCTAAAGACCACTCTTCAACTGTATCATTGTACTTCTTTTATGCAAGTATAATTATAAAAATTTTCCGGAGTTCGCGTATCATTTCTGAAAATTTGCTTAGACCTTTAGTGTTCAATTACATTATTTTGATTTTAAGTTATGCTGTAGATTTTTGGTTGTTAATTTATTTTCCAGGAATACCCACCTGCGGTTTGTAGCAAAATGTCTGATGTCTTATTAAACTTCCTAGCAGGTGGGGTTGGTGGATCATGTACTGTCATCGTTGGCCATCCCTTCGATACGGTTAAGGTTTGAATCTGGCTATCATTTTTTTTCTTAATGAGGTCAGTTACGCAATTTGCTGTTTGTATTCTGTTGAAAATCATATTATATTGATTGTCTGCGAATTATTATGTTATCTTGTACTTATTATTATTTTTAAATTTGTCATAGGTTCGTCTTCAAACTATGCCGGTTCCAAAACCTGGTGAACAACCGCTTTTCAAAGGTGCTCTTGATTGTGTTAAGCAGACAGTGGCTAAGGAGGGCTTTTTTGCTTTGTACAAAGTGAGTATACACAAAAATCAGAGTATAGGATAAAATAATATGAGTATATTGGATAAGTACTAGTTTTGTATTACTATTAAACTATCTGTAATGTTTTCCTAGGGAATGGCGGCTCCTCTGGTCGGTGTCAGTCCATTGTTTGCTGTGTTCTTTGGAGGTTGTGCTGTTGGGAAGTACTTACAACAAACGGATCCTGGTGTGTTTGTTGCTTATTAGTTTATTTCGAGGTAATTCCGCAATATTTCATTTGGATGTTTCTATTATGTATATGGAACTACTACCGGGGCTATTAATTAAAATGTGGGTAGAAGTTGGGAATCATATAGGTTATTCCGTCACATTCTTTCTGGGAGAATTGGCTATAACAGAAAAATATTAAAACAAAGGTGTTTCTGAAAGATTTCCTAAATAATTATTATCATGCTTACATAAGTGTTACCTAGTTTTATTATTCTTAATCAAGTATACCACATTTATTGTTTAATACATTGAAATAGGAAAAAATAAAGACAAACTAGCATGAAGTCATTTACAGGAAATTATTTATCTTTTTAAGGCTTAGAAAATAATTTGATTGTGTTGAAAATTATTCATTTCCATGGTTATAGTTTAAGTATGAATTAAATGAATTTCAGATCAAGAGATGACATTTGTGCAAAATATGAACAGTGGTGCACTAGCCGGTTTATTCACCACAACAGTCATGGTTCCCGGTGAGAGGATTAAGTGTTTATTGCAGGTAGGGAGGAATAAGATGGTTTTTACTTGTTTCCTCTTTTTAAATTTTGGAATATAAATATATGGTGTACCAGAAGTTCTGAAATAAGCTTCAGGTGGTGTTAAATTAGCATATATGACGTAGCAATCCGCTATGCTAATGAATATGTGTTAATTAGAGC
>JAJAVP010000532.1:25938-37944 GCA_020740425.3 Heterorhabditis indica
CAAGCAATAAGAACGTATCCAGCTGTCGATCCAGACCGTTGGGATAAGGTAATCATTGCATTTAAAATGTTTAAAACTAGTCACGATATTATTGATTGTACTTATTTGACATTTTTCGTATATATCGTATTTACATTAATTAAACAACTTAATTACGAATTGATAAATCACTTCATGCTTGAAGCATCACCACTGATCCTTGCATTACTTAACATTTTTAGTGCAGTTAACATTTTTTCTTTCGAAACTTCGTGGTTTATTGATGCACCATACAGAGTACGCTAATTCAAGACTTTATTCGAAGTCCACCACAATTTAATCGTATATACTGCATCGTTAGGCGATACGATTACTTATACACAATTAATCTGCATCCTTGGAGCATGTTTAAAATTTCCTTCAATTCTCGTCTCTGAACTGTTACATGACGTCCAAAGCTCTATGCACTACAATCATTCATCCACATGATCAAGCAGAGAAAAGGGCTGATATTGCTAAGAAGCTCGGTGTCCCGAGAATGGCTGTTCACCGAACAGTGAAACTATTCCAGGAGCTGGGCACAGTAGAGGACTGTCACACCTCACCTTCTGGGTCCAGGCACTTGTGAAGGGTGTAAGCTTTCTAGCAGTTCTTCTCCTGGCAATCTCTATTGTTCTCTAGCTACTGGAAGATGGCTTCTGATCTCAACATTAGTCCAATATCAATGATGAGAATCGTTAAACATGACCTGGAGTTGCACGCATATAACATCCATTGAACTCATATGGTGACGGAGAAAATGAAGTCCAATCGTTGCGAAAAAGCGAAGAAACTTCTAAACGTCGTTCGGCCGGGCCACACCTCGAATGTGATCTTCACTGATGAGAAAATTTTCACTATTAACCCCGCTTACAATAGTCAAAATAATAGACAACGTCTTCAACGTGGACACTAGAGGTCTGAAAAAAGAGCATGCGTTGATAGCAGAGGTTATTTTCCATCATCTGTCATAGTTTGGGTCGAAATAAGCGCGGCTAGGAAGACTCCGTCGTCGATAATAATGTCAAAATGAATGCAAAATTCTACCAAGGCGGAATTATTTTGAAGGTGGTGGTTACCTGGGCCTCAAAACACTTCGGATCACAGAATTGGACATTTCAACAGGACTGGGCATCCACTCATGGAGCCAAAACAACTTTGGAGGTGTTCCAAATTTTTTGGGGCAAAAAGATTTGGCCACCAAATTCACCTGATCTGAATCCGATGGACTTTGTAATTTGGTCACTATTGGAAACAAGCTAAGTAGAATATCCTAGGAGAATTTGGAGTCTCTAAAGCAGCTTTAGGCAAATGTTTGGACAAAATTAATCAAGACGAGCTGCTGCCCGTCATGGGTAACTTTGAGAGACGTCTATGAACTTGCGTGATCGATAAAGGAGGAAACTTTGAACACCTACTGGATTAAGTTATTGTTAGGAATCTTGTATGTTCGGTAAAATTTCCAGATCGAATACTGTTTTTATCACAAAATTAAGCGACTTGATCTCTGTTTTAGAACTTCGTACCCTATAATAGATAAATAAAGAAAATCAATTAAATAGATTTCATTTTAAAGATATTTATGTATGATTGCCACTAAGCGTAGTCCTAACAAGCTTGCGTAACTATAATAAAGCCACTAACTAACTGTTCGGTGGTCCGTTTTCTTAATTCTTCAATTTATATTTGCATTGACAAAAGGTATAATTATTAATATAGAGATATTGCATAACTGGTGTCATTTTGGGGTTATGAAATAGAAAGGAATGTTAATAGGTCAGATTAATATTTTCTGTTTTTGTGGGAAACTTAATAACCCAAAATTAAACGACTTGATCTGTTTTAGAACTTCTGACGGGACCTGTATACATTTACATATATGATTTTGTTTAAGGTTCAATCATCGGGTCATGCCCCTTCCGGTGTCCATTATAATGGACCACTTGATGTTCTAAAGAAGCTGTATAAACAAGGAGGACTAGCTAGTATATATAGAGGAACTGGTGCAACATTGCTGAGAGGTGTTTGTTTCCAAGTTTCAATTTATTTTTCGTGTTAAATATTGGTTTTATTTTAGACATACCTGCTAGTGCAGCTTATCTGTCTGTATATGAATACTTGAAAAAGAAGTTTTCTGGTGAAGGTAAAGAGAGGACTTTATCTCCTGGTGCTACATTGCTTGCTGGAGGATTGGCTGGAATAGCAAATTGGTGAAAGCTGTTTTTAATAGTAGTTCTCTATAAATTTTTCTACAAACATATTTTGCTATAATTTTCAGGTCTGTGTGCATTCCTGCGGATGTGCTTAAATCTCGTTTACAAACCGCACCCGAAGGGAAGTATCCTGATGGAATTCGAGGGGTACTCAGAGAAATTCTCAGGGAAGAAGGACCAAAAGCACTTTTTAAGGTAGTATACACTTAGCTATATCAGTTATATTGTTACTAATATTGTAATATTCTAGGGTTTTACACCTGTTATGCTTCGAGCATTTCCTGCGAATGCAGCTTGCTTCTTCGGTCTTGAACTTACCCTCTCAGTTTTCCGACTACTTGGTTTAGGGAAAAGCGTGTCACAATAATTGTTTTCGTTAAATATTCTTATACTCTGTTAGCAGCGTGTTTTTTTATAAGTTCAAATATATAAATTTGGACTGGTTTATGATATTAAATATAGTGGGTAAATGTACTGCCCAGAATTTGTGATAAATTAGTTTGTGGTAACTTTTTGTTAGAAAGTAATTGTATACAAGTATGATTTAATAGTAGTGTCTAAATATTTGTTTGGTCATCTAAAACTTATTATCATCCATAAGGTAGATAATATCCATTCAAAAAATCAGCACAACTTCGTGTTCGGTTTAAATGATTATTATTAAGATAGCGAAATAAGAAAAATGGAAATCAGCTTAATAGAATTTTGCTGGTGTAGTGGGTTCTCGAGTGCTCCTTAAATATTAGTATGGTTATTATCCAACTGCCCTACCCTCCCAACGGTCGTGTGGCCGTGTGGGTTAGTGCGCCTGTGGTAGTCGGAAGGTGCGGTGTTCGGGTACCAAGCACAAGCTATTAGTTGGGTGTTGCCTGTGCAACGTACCAGGGAAGTTGTGCAATAGCAAAGGCAAATTTACCGACCTGCGTTTATGATACAAGCGTTGTGTTAAAAGCAAGCCGAACATTTTGACAATTATAAGATGGTTAATTACGAATTCTCTATACTTTATTGTACATATTTAAAATAGTAGTGTTGGGAGGAAGCTGAGAGTTGATCAAAATTTATATCCAATTTACGTAGTGTTTGTTCATTGGAATTTACTTAAAGTACCACTAAGGATTCCGCGTTTTTTCTTTTTTTAAAACATTTTTCTACTTGCAGGGCAATAGCCCGTGAATAAACTATATCCTATTTGAAACAATAAGTCTCGTAGCGCTGACTTAATTATTATCGATAACTTTTTGCATAGAGCAAGTGCAACGCGTGATATTCTCTTACCTTACCACAGGAAATTTGCTTTTGCTTCTGGTGTTTCCTAAATTAACTGAAGTAGATTCATGGGATCTTATGGGTTAGACTTCTTAAATTTGGTTCTAAGATTGATTTTTATGCATTTTGGATTTTTGAAGGCCATTTAAATGACTCTTATGTTATATAACCTAACTATGAAGTAACTACTATATTTAAAGGTTTCGGCAGAAAATTAAATGAATGCTAACAGTGGAAGTCAATGGCGGAATTCTCCATCTTCTAATTTACTTTTAATTATTAAGGCAAAGTGAGTCGTTGAATACTGTTACCCATTGTAAGAAGAAATCGAAAGTGGAAGTGTGCCAATAAATATTTCGCACTACGGTGCTTTAGTCTAAAGGAATTGTTTAAGGAAATTGCCTAGTATATTTATTTATGAATAAGAATTCCTTGGGTTTACGTTGTTACCGCCAATTCTGCAGTATTTATAGCAAACTAAAAGATCGTGATGTGTTTTCAAAAAGTGACCCAGTTTGCATAGTATTTCAGTATGTTGGGAGATTATCAGGCGAGTTGGATTCATATTTGAAGCTATATCTAGTGAAATCTTTAGGATTTGCAGCTCTGGATTCTTCTTAAAAGAATTTCTAGGCAAAGCTAATTGGGTTGAGCATGGCCGTACGGAGATTTTGAAAGACTGTCTCGATCCCGAGTGGGCCACTCCTATTAATATAGAGTATCTCTTCGAAGAAAGACAGACACTTAAATTCGAAATGTGGGATAGTCTCTATCACTTCTCTTAGTTTATGATTACGACTTGAATTTTATTTTCAGCTTTGATATTGATTCTGCATCGAAGAAGCTATCATCACATGATTTCCTGGGTAGAATGCAGTGTGATCTAGCAGAGATCATCAGTGTTGGGACATTCACGAAAGATCTCACGTCAATTTAATGCAAATCTATTGATTTATTTTGGATTTAAATAAGGACTTATATGATTCTTATTGTTGGTTACAGATGAAGTAGATATCAACAATATATGTTCTAATATTTAAAGAAAATCGAATACTAATTGATTGAACATATAATATTTTCAGTGGTCTAAAGGGAAAAAGTGGTACTATTACCATTTCTTGTGCAGAGATTAACGATGGTTGTAAGGAAAGTATTCAATTCTCACTAAATGCTACGAAGCTTGACAAAAAAGACTTTTTGGGGAAATCTGATCCTTTCCTTAATGTATATAGAATAAATAACGATGGCAGGTCAGAAGAAATTGTACAATTATTGCACTATTCTCATTGGTTCTTTATTTTTTGATCTAGTTAAAAACTATCATGTAAGTATTATGAGCTGGTTAAACTATATAGTAGCTATTAAAAATAGCATTTATCAACGAATAAGTATTAATTAATAGAATACAATTTACCATAGATAACAATATTGGTTACTTACGATACATTGTCAAATATTAAAACTTCTAAATCAAAGATTAATGGTTAGCCAATCCTATTTTTTTTTAAACAATTTGATATTTCACAATAGGCATATATCGCAGATATTTCTACACCCACTTCTGTTCCTTTGAGTACATTTTACAACTTTATTAAATTTATAACTATTTGGAATTTGGTATTACTTTCCGCAAAATAATGTTGAGAATGCCTAGTCATTAGAAAATTTTCACTAATTTATTTAAAAATATTCTTTACAGTCGTCAACTATCATACCGTACTGAGGTCATTCACAACAGTATAAATCCACAATGGAAAACATTTGAAATTAATTCCAAGTTACTTTGTATGGACAAAGACCAGTTAGTCATTTTATGACTTATAAATAAGTATTCTTACTTTTAGTTTAAGAGATTATTTTAATTTACTGTAACACGCGTATCCTTTGCTGTAACATTTTGTATCTTCTTTACGCATAGTAACTTCAGTGGATTACTTAAGTTTTGCTTTTTAGACCGATAGCAATAGAATGTTGGGATTACGATCGAAATGGAGGGTTGGTTTCAATTCCAATGTCACTTCCTTTTTACAACTTAATTCCGTAGAAGATTAGCTTATCGTAGTTAATAAACCAGTAGCCTTGGATTTTGGATCTTAAAATTTAATAGTTTAAGGCACGACTTTATCGGAAGTTGCGAAACCACCGTGAATACTCTAGCCAGCAGGGATGTCACGTCACTACCAGTAAGCTTTTGAACACTTGAAAATACTAACTTATTGTTAATATCATTATAATCGGTTATTCATGACTTATGTATTTACTTCGAAAACGTTTCTAGCTGGAGTTGTCAAATTTACTTGTTTAAGACTTCTAGCAATTAATATTTGGAGTTTTTTTTTAGGAATAAAAGACAGTTATAGCAGTTGTTTCAATTATGTCCAACTGCAATATTTTCTAGCAAACTAATAAAACATAAAGTAATTAGCATAATATATAATTTAGAATTATTAAGCTGATCAATATGAAGAAAAAGTCGAAAAAGGGTAAGCGGTACAAGGATTCTGGTATAATCCACTTCAACAATATTAGAATAATCAAAGAATATTCGTTCTATGATTTCATAGCTGGAGGGTGAGTGTTTAAAGCACAAGTCTATTAACTGAATCTCGCTTATAAAGTACAGACTTAATTTATCGATGTCAGAACACAACTAGACTTCACAGTAGCGGTTGATTTTACTGCCTCAAATGGAGCAGTTCACAATTACAAATCCCTTCATTACATATCTCCAAATCAACCCAATCAGTATGAACTCGCTATCAGGTGATTTTGATTCGTACCACTACTTTGTCAAGTGTTAAACTACTTTTTTAGAGTCGTAGTAGAGATTTGTCAACACTACAGTAGTAGTAAGATCTTCAGTGCGCTTGGATTTGGAGCGATTATTCCTCCTGAGACTTCTGTGTCTCCCGTATTTAATTTGGTTTGAATATTTGATTGACTTATTCTAGTTGAATTATTTGTCAGCAAATTCACAAATGGTGTTTAGAATTTTGAACGTGATCCATCGGTGGTGGGCCTTAATGGTGTTCTGGAGGTATACCGTCGTAGTTTGAATCGCGTGGTACTTTATGGTCCCACGAACTTTGCACCGGTTATTAATGAAGCTGCAAAGAAAGCTGCTCAAATACCTAGAGATGGATCCAGATATCATGTTAGCTAAGATACATTTTATATTCCTCGACAATACTCATAAATTTCAGCTTCTATTGATAATAACTGACGGTGCTATTTCTGACATGGCTCCAACGAAATCTGCAATCATATCGGTCCGTTTCCATAGATAAGTTTACTATGCATCAAGTGTAATGTACTGATCATAGGCATCATCTCTTCCTTTATCCATCATTATCATTGGAGTAGGTAACGATGACTTTGAAAATATGAACGAGCTGGATGCTGATGGCAGTTTACTGACATATGGAGGACGCACTGCTCAGAGAGATATTGTCCAGGTAGAAAAAAAGTTGGTAGACTTTAACCTTGGAATTAGTAGGTTAGTTTAATTATAATCATTTCGCAATTTAGTTCGTCCCAATGCGTAACTATATACATTCTCTACAAGATGTGCAGAATGAATGTATACAATATACTATGTCCAAAGAAGTGCTCGCAGAGGTTCCTTATCAGATGACTACGTATATGAAGCGGTTTAAAATCGTACCAAGACCGTCCAGTGATCCTTGGCCAAGAGATCCCACAGCAGGTGCTTTTCCTTTAAAGTATGCAAATGGAATTTCACCCAATGTCCCTTAATACTTTAATTTCAGCAGGCTGGGTTCCTGAAATATATCCTACGTTAAACAGCAATAGTGGTAATATACCTACCAACTTGCATAGCGAAACATCAAGCTCATGCCTATATTCTAGCTGTCCCCAAGTTACTTCAGAGAATCTCTTACAGAGAACACAATATCAGGTTCGCAAGTATACTATATTCCGTCACGAAGCTACTGAAATATTTCACTAATAAATCAATAATATTCACTTCTAATCTAATTAATACAGCATGACCAAGCTAGTCCATCTGCACCACCTATGGATATTTCAACTTCCAACGAGCAATTTCCATCTGATCTCAACAGACACGGAATATCAACCAGTTTAAACAAGATTTTAAATTTAGATATTTAAGGATCTCGCATATACTAAACACTAGTAATCATCTTATCATCTACCAAAAATAAATTAATGCCACTATTACTGAAAGTGAGAAATTGACACATCTTCTACAGAAATCACCGATAGTCATTGCTAAGCACTGATATCCTGTAAGTCAAACAATAGAATCATTTTCAATACACTATATATACTCCAGTTAAATACTAAACGATATTTTTGTATAAATTAGATCTATGGAGAAATGACATACGAGAGAAAAATAGTTTGTGAAGTAAACGAAGAAATCCGATAGAAATAATAAAAATGTAAAGAGTTAACTGATGGAAACGTGAAGGTAGCCAAAAAACTGAGTAACAAGCAATAAACTTGTCGGGATACGATGATGGCGAAATAAAGAGAAATCCATAGCCCATTCGAGGTACTCCCATTCTGAATCAAACGAGTAAGATATTTTACGAACCCACTAACAGAATATAAGCTAACCTATATGAGCAAGTAGGAGACTGGAATTCTAGAAGGAGTTCCCCTCTACCAATGAGTTTTTCAATTGGTAGATCCAAATCGGACAAATCTGCTGATTCTACGTTTCCGTTAGTATGGGAACTAACATATGAAAATGCCTCAAAATACAACAAGCAATAACTGGACGGCAAATAATACCTAAAAAATCAATAAGGGTAGAACAATATGTACCTTATGATCGTGTGCACTCAGAAAAATGTCAGCTTCAACATTCGAGATCTGTAATATGATACTATTTTATATGCATAACAAATACTAATTGTAGAACCTAAATGTATTTAAAAAAACAACTACTTACTGGTTGCTCGTGATATGATGGTAGAAAAGGGATATGGGACAATACTATACGAAGTTTTGGGTGTTCTACATTTGTGATGTTCCTCAAATTCTTGCTTATTGCATTAACCTAAATTTCTGACTAACACAACCTCTAGTATTCACTTATACATCTGCACATAATTCTAGAAAATACTTAATATCATGAAGCAATAATTCCCACAAACCTCAGACAAGGCTACATATTGTAAAAGTTGATGCCCAGAAGTCACCAAATTACTAAACCTATTATCAAATCTATCGACCAGGTTTTGCTGAACTGGTTCACCCTCCCCTCCGACATCATTATCTCCGCTTATATAGATCCTCTAAAATTTTGTAAATTATAAAATGAGAAAATTAAGCGCAAGTATTTGTATGGAAAGATTTCTCACTTGATGATCATAATCAGCAAATATAGAGTGGAATCTATCCACTGTCCATTCAAATTCTTCTTCACTAGCCTGTACACCCTCATCAAAAAGATCGCCAAGGAAAAATATCATATTGGGATTAGAAAGCAATGCTTGTTGAAAGCCAGAAGACAAGTATCTGAAAGTCTTCTAACTTATGTGTGACTACATAAAAAGGCAAATTAAGCACTAATATCACCTATCAGCATCCCAGCGTAATATTGGTCCAATGAGATGGTGTTCACTTTGATATCCAATAAGTTGTGGATCCGCTACTAGCAAAATACGAAGTTCATCTTCATTACCTTTTTCATCAGGTATAGTCCAAAAATACCGCTCCCAGCGAAATGATAGAAATTCATTCCATAAAATTATGACAAGCAGTAGAGCTGTTAAATACTTCATGACAAAATACTTTACTCAAATCAAAAAATACCTAGTAGTAAACAAACATCGATATTTTACTTTGAAATATCACCTCACCACAATACAAGTAGTCAACTCGCGTAAGATAAAACAGACGTCCTCTCATTTTAAAAAAGAAAGTATAGTTATCCCGTAAGATTCCTAGTTTTGTTAAATGCAATCCAATGCAACCTAGACATTGCAAAATCCACTGCAGTAAACTGAAAACAAAGGATTGCTTTTCAGTACTGTTGACCGGTCAATAAATACAAAACATTAGATGTTTTACTAGAAAAAATTAAGCCAACCAGACGCACCACTGAAATAAGGTAAATATGAATATGAATCAAGATGAATTATAATGATAGTCGTACTGGTTATAGATTCCGTGCATTGATGCAAGCACACAAAAATGGTGCAACATCTTGGGCTTAAAGCCAAAATAAATGCAGTTGCTTATAGTAAAATAGAGGGTATTATTCAGGGGTAGGTATTTCGCAGCTGTCCTCTATTTTGTCTGCACGAATTGCGTGCGGTTGCGCTGCGGTCAACAAGTAGAATGGCCATCTGCCCATGAGTATATGTAAACTATCTTAGGTGATGTATTATTTTCATTCCCAATTGCTTTTGTGTTTCCGTCTTTAGCATAAAATTGACTATTGAACGTTTTAAGAATAGCAATTAGTTAATAAAAAAGAGATTAAAATTATGTAAGCATTTGAAAATAAGTCAATTAAACTGCATTAAATTTTTGCCTAGAAATTAATAGTTTGAAATTTATACTTCGTTCATTTATTTTTAAAATTATTGTGCTGTCTCCACTATCAGCTCAGGTACTATTTGTAACATAGAATAGTCATCAATTTTCATTATGTCTAAGTAAAATATAACTGACATCAAAGGTAATTTTTTTAATGTGTTAATTGTATTATCTTGTATTTAAATGTTTGCGCATTACAGTTTAAAGATTAGTTCTTCATAAGTATTATTCTCATCCTTCCACTATATTTGTAATACAACAGTATCTTCAGGTTTGGGTGATGACTGAGTACAAACTCGTTGTTGTTGGTGATGGTGGTGTTGGAAAATCTGCATTGACTATTCAACTAATACAAAATCATTTTGTTGAAGAGTATGATCCCACTATAGAGGATAGTTATCGGAAACAAGTTGGTGGTATTTCAAAACATTGCAGTAAATACTAGAGTACTAAAGAATTTTCGTATGATAATTTTTCTATTTCTTGTTTTTAATACTGGGCTATTTTTGAAATGTAAGATTAGTTTTCTTTAAGGCTTTACATGAATACTATTCTTCTTCTAGGTTGTAATAGATGGTGAAACGTGTCTGCTTGATATTCTGGACACTGCTGGTCAAGAAGAATATTCTGCAATGAGAGATCAGTATATGAGGACAGGTAAATTTTTCTGTGGAAAATTTGATGTTTATTTACTACGCGTTTCGAAAACCTTTTGAGTTGCTTACTGGTTTATGATTAAAAACATGTATTCTATTTTTGAGATAACATTAGTCACAGATATACTTTATTATTAGTGTCTAGATATTTTGGTCATTTGTTTTAGTTATGCCAGTACTAACAGATCTACTTTTTGCCCGTGAACCAATAACTGTTCGATTTTTCCTTTAATTTGTGAAGATTTAAAGTAATGTTGTTATTTAATTTAGATTTCAGGGGAAGGCTTTTTGCTAGTTTTTGCTGTCAACGAATCGAAGTCATTTGAGAACGTTGCTAATTATCGTGAACAAATAAGGAGAGTTAAAGACAGTGATGACGTATGTTTTTATAGCAGTTAAATACTTATTCTGGTACCAGTTTATGATGAATGTGTTCTCAGGTTCCAATGGTACTAGTTGGAAATAAATGCGATTTAGCTCAACGTGCGGTTGATGGACGAACTGTAGCAGATGCAGCTAGAGCATATGGTGCATTGTTGGACATAGTTTTGACAACTTTGTATTTTGTTTATGTATATATATATATGTATATCAAATGTATCGCGTTATATTTAGGTATACCAATGGTTGATACCTCAGCAAAGACGAGAATGGGGGTTGATGACGCATTTTATACACTAGTTAGGGAAATTAGGAAGGTAGGCTTTCATTGCTATTTGCACATTGCTGCAAAGAAAACGGTATGAGAATCTTATAATAATTTAGCACCGTGAACGAAATCGTGACAAGCCACGTAAAAAGAAGAAGTGTTCTATACTTTGAACTCTGTTGATGCTTTTGTGCGACAATCCTTTACGTTCAATGGCTGCTAACAGTTCAACACCCAACAATGATTTTTGGTGCAGCCGCCACTCGAAACTACCGTATGATGATATTTATTAGAATCAAACTGCGGTTTTATTAGTAAATTCCTCTAGAAATTCCACGGTTTCATATCAAATATATTTTTATCTGTGAATTCATTTTATTTTTACCAACAGGACTTTCGCTAGATTTTTAATGTGGCACCAATGTTTGTCAAGTTCACTAATATGTTTCATTGCCTTTTGCTCTTATCTAATAGGTGTGTACATAGTTATTTGCCTTCAGGAGATATACAACTGAGCTCTAGTTCTTTACTCCTTTTCGATTTTTTCTAGAACTTTGAAATGTATTCATTCCACTAAATTGTGGTAGCCTGCATATATAGCCTTTTTCTGTTGGTAATCTAGCTCGGGCTCTCTTCAATAGTCATCTTCTGCCCTCTCATTCAC